>JAABKK020005139.1:4981-26713 GCA_011634745.2 Catotricha subobsoleta
TATTTGTTTTAAACTTTAGCTCACATTAATTAGTTCACTCACCTCAAACCCACTAACTACCCTATTCACTATCCCATATTCACCGCTAATAAAAAAAGGTATCAAATTTATATAAAAGAAATAAATGTAAATTTCAAATTAATTAAAATAACAAAATCAAAAAAAAAATGTTTCTTCTAAGTCATTATAATGCCATTAGATTAGACTATCTACATATTGACAACTTTCAAAAACTAAATACTAAATTTAAAACGAAAACAAAATAATAATTAATTGTCGCATTTACCATTTATAAATAAAAAAATGCGAACGCTCGACATACCGCGCGGTCACATACGCAAAGAGAAATTTTCGTGGCAATAAATTAATTTTTCTCAATAGAAAATAAATGAATAAAAATAAATGTAAAAGAAATATTATTAATTTATTAGTTTATTAGTTTATTAATAGTTCGATATATTTATCTTATCTCTCTCTTTCTATAAAATATATTTGAAAACTAATTATTCACGTTTACATTTCGTAATATAACGAATAAACTTTTATTATTAATTTATGATTAAAATAAATTTCTATAAATCTAATACATACTTACCATTACAATGCAAAACTATTGGACCTGTTGTAAAATTATTACAATCGCGTAATATAAAACATCTATTGATCATATTCATCCTATATATATCTGGATATTAGAAAAACTCGTACTAGCCATTAGGGCATCAGGCAAAATAAATTTGAATTGAATATAAAATTAAATTTTATAGTACGCACACGTTCTGCATTCGAAATCATGTTTTTCCAGTTCTTTTGGGTGATATTAAATTACGAATAATATTTTACTTATTTTTATTATGTTTTTGTATTGTTCCAATATTCAATAAATGTAATATAAATCATGTGTTTTGTTCCGTTTAATATTATTACTAATTTTTTTTTTCTCTCCTTTGAAAATTAAATATAAATAAATTGGAATATTTTATAATGAATTATTAAAATAAATTTATAACATTCGACTGGTTTGTCATCAATCATAATATCGATTTTAAATTAACAAAACAACATTTTAATAAATAATCTGTAAAGTAAAATTGTACTAATGGTCGGTGATTTAATATTTAAGATTATGCATTTCAGAAATATTTATGTAAAAATTGATGTGGCGGAAACCTGTTTTTTTGAAAAAAATTAAACATGTCAGATAATGTTGTTGAATTTATGTCACTTGCTTGGCGCCTTCTTGCCTTTTTTTCAATATTTTGTTGTTTTTTTTTTTTTTCTATTTTTCGTTTTTTTGATCTCATTATTATGCAGGATTGAAATTGATGCTATAGTTTTATCATTATTATACTTGAGAAAATATTAAATGATTTTATTGAAAAATTGATTTGGATGACTATTGACTAGACATGTGATTTCTTTTAATTCATACATTTTGATTTTTGCAGTACAGAACATTTTTGATAGATGTTCAAGCTTTCTACTTAATCTCATCACATATTTTCATACTTTGTAAACTTACTTCTAAAGTGGATAGCAAGGAATACTTTCAAATCTTCATATCATAACCAATATCTCCTTGTGGTATAAAATGTTTTACACCATAATGAGATATTAGCGTAAAAAAAAATTACATTGGAATCTCTTGTATGGTATGTATTTCATACCATTACACGGTATGTCCAATATTTTTATTCACAAAAACGATTTTCTGACTTCATAGCCATTATATTAAAAAAATAATATTGCCCAAATCTATCTCCGGCTCCGCCTTAACCATAATTTTCATTTAAAGTATTTCAACAAAATTAAGCAATACTTTCAATGATGTTTAAATTATAATAAAAAAAAAATTAACTTTATTTAAAATCATTTAAGATGAACGAAAATCAAAATAAAATTATCTGTAGCACATTCAACTCTTCTATTTAATTTATTTAGATAAATGATGTAATTATTTCAATCAATATATGAAAATAAAGTATTCTTAATTCTTTTCGTAATTTTGTTATATTTTAATAGTCATCATCATCATAATCATAATATAGATTTAAAATTAATAACAATAATAATAAACAAATAATAAGAATTGTGTACAAGAAAATCATAAATTTACCAATAATCAGCATTTATATATCGTTTCGTTACCGGGTATTGTTGAATAAATGTGTTTACTTATTTTCTTTTTTTTCGTATACAATAAATAAAAATTACCTTATTTATTGACTAAACAATAAATAAACATCAATTCGAATTTAGCAATAATAATATTAATAATATTGTTGATTTATAATTGATTTTACTTTAAACATAATAACAAAAATAAATCAATTTTCTGTACATGATGTAGTTTAAAATAATAAATATATTACACCGAAGATACCGCACCTTTAATGAACTCATTTTTCTTTTCAATTTTTTTTTTTTGTAATTCAATTATTATTATTATTATTATTATTATTTTTTATAATTTGATTGATGGAAAGTAATAAAATTAAATTAGTAGCTTTTTATTACGCCTTTACACATTTTAAAATATATGGTGTTGCACTGATGTCCAAATACATTAACGACACACTTTGTTTTTTTTTTTTATTGTTGATGAAGTTTATGTTTAAATTTGCCATACACACAAAAAATTGACTGATTGTTCTGGAACAGCATCATCATTGACCAACTTTATTTGCTTTCTTAAAATCATAATTTAAATAATATTTTCTGGCACTTCGCACAGTTAACTATAAAAACATTTTCTCATTCAAATTCGAGCTTGAATTTACTCAAGGGAGATTCAAAGAGAATCTTTTACGATTTACATTGAAAATGTTAAGACCAACCACTATTCGTTGGAAAACAATGCTTTAAAATAGGAGCTTTCCACACTTAGATTTAATTTAGTGCATTCGAAATCATA
Organism: Catotricha subobsoleta; assembly: GCA_011634745.2. Taxonomy (NCBI): domain Eukaryota; kingdom Metazoa; phylum Arthropoda; class Insecta; order Diptera; family Cecidomyiidae; genus Catotricha; species Catotricha subobsoleta. The sequence continues at coordinate 7,896 of JAABKK020005139.1, forward strand.
CGTCATCTATTCTAATTGTAATATACCATTCATATACGCTTCAATGTTTAAATATGTAAATAAATTCCCAATTCCAACCGCACATCAACATTTATCAATATTCGTATAACCCAAATAACCATCAATACTCCAACCATGAAAATAAATAAATAAATGTAATACTAAAAATATTTAACTGAACTATCAATCCGCAAACAAACCATACTTATCTTGATTCATATTTGCAATTATAATAAATTATCACAATTTGCATGTTAGTAGAAATACCACTTTATTCAACAAAATCGTTTTTGTCTATCAATTATTTATGTAAACAGAAAACATATAAAGTTCTACAAAGAAATGAAATAAAATAAATTTTCGTAAGTAGATGAGGTAAAAATTTAAGTCAGTTTGGCACAATCTGTAAAATAATTCATACTGGTCGTTTAACCATTGCTTATTTATGCAATATGCTTTCATATGCGATTTTATGATATCAATACTTGATATTCAATTAACTTACTTTGTAAGTTAAAAAAAAAAAACACCTACAATTCCGATTCTTCTTTCCTTATCATTAAACAAACATAGAATTTATTATAATTGTTTGTTTTGTTGTTTTTGTTTTTTATTATTATTATTATTATTGTTATTATGAATGCAAATATGCCAGCTAAGAGCGCATAAACAATAAATAACATTTAAATGAGAAAATGTTTAGACAGTATACGCATTCAACATTCATTTGGTATTTGGAAAATTTATTGATAAAAGATTTCATATTAGTTTTATTCATTATTAGAAATTAGGTTTTTAAATAATAATGAACGAATGAATCGAATAAATAATATACCTTTTCATTTATTTATTTTATTTTATTTATTTTTTTGCAATTTTTAGAATATGTAAAACTTATCGCATTTTGCAATTCAAGGCTTTAGAAATATAATTAATATCAAATAAAAAAAAAAATGTTGTAATTTTTTTTTTGTTTTTTGTCTAAATTCACCTTTCACAAAATCCAAAAATAAATATTAAATTTAAATTTTCTTTATATAAGTTTTTGTTATATGGATTTTTGATGCTATTAAATCATATTTTATTGCAAAATATTATAAAAAGAGTATTTAAATATAATAATTTAAAAATTGTATTAAAATTAAAATAACATTGGCCCAATCATACCACAATGTGATGGTTTAATTTACGTATCGATTTAAAAATGAAACCACATAAGCGGCTGCTATATGGAAATTAGCATTTTAAAAGGTGTAATAAATAATATCTTGTTTGAATTGTCGATGAAAATTTATTATACAATTTTTTTTTTTTTATTAAAAATAAATAAAATTTATAATAAAATATAACAAACGTATTTATTGCAAAATAAATATTTAAACTGCATTATGATTGACTCAAGAATGAGGGAAATTAACTTTGCATACATTTTTGTTTTTTTTTTTATAAGTTTTGAAATTTTGAGAAACTGAAACCAAAACATATACAAGTATTACATATTTTACTTCATTTAAAAAAAAAAAATTTGTTAAAAATCAAGTACTGGTTTGGTTTTTTTTTACAAAAATGAAGTTGTGTAGTACCTGGTACACAGCATTGACAGCTTGTTTTCGATAGAACAGAAATTTCTGAATCTATGACGGTCTATGATTGGTCAAGATCCTATCACGGTCAAAAAAAGGTTTTTAACTCATTCGTGCGTTGCGTACTTTATAATGTACATCAAAATTTAATGTAATTTTAACGTGAAATATGAATACACACAAATTGAAATATCTACAATGTGTTAAATTATGTCTTCCCAATTTAATGTAAAAGATAGTTTGCAAATACATGATTAAATTTAATTCGTTTGCCTTATATTTTGATTTATTTTTCGATTACCCAAATTAATTCCCATGCGAAAGGGTTAAAAACAATTATTGTTAAACGAAAGTTTGGTTTTTTTTTCACAAAATTTTGAATTTTTCCCAAAATTAAAACAGAGAATAGTAAAATTTTGCAGGCATAAATATAAAAGTTATTTTTTAAATGTTATTTAATTTAAAGTAATTTTTTATAAAGATACCTTTTTGTATCCAAAAATTATTTAATTTACTTTAAAAAAATCTATTGAAACTTTTTCCTTCTAAAGGACATTGCACTTTCAAATCTTCAAATCTTGATTTAAATATTAGATTTTTATATTTACATCGAATAGCATAAAAGCTAAAACATAAATAGGTTCCATCCATATGCCAAAACGGTACTTCTAAATTCCAACAAATTAAATAAATTTATATATTAAGTAAAGAAAGAAGATAAATTAATTCAAATAATGAAATCCAAAGAAAAATAATCAATGTTTATGACTTTCTGTATTATTGTTTTCCCAATACGGTCAGATAACTAACAATTATTTTTATGGTACATAAAAGTATAGCCAAATAAAAATAAATAAAATTAAATTTAATAAAATTATTATTATGTGCTTGAACAACAAAAAAAAAAAATGATACAAAATGACTTGGTTGTTTACATTACAAAAATATCACCTACACATCGAGAAATTATTATATTTTCCGAAAGAAGTGTTACAAAATTATATAGCCCGATACACAAAGTCCATTAGGCATTTATAAAATCTATGTGAATATGTGGGAGGAGGCAATGGAGGATGTTAACAATAATAAACAAATGAAAAAAGTAAAAAAAAATGAAATAAAAATAAAATTATTATTATTAATAATATGTAATAATAAATGTGCTTACGTTGGTGTGTGTGTGTTTTTTTTATTGCGAACTTATTCTCTCGCCTATTAAATTGTACGTAAAAATGCTTGAAGGGCTTTTATAAGGAAAACAACAAAACAAAAAAAAAAAACTATATTTAATTAAATTTCATGTAATCGAGAAATTCCATCATTTGAATTCCAAGATATGTATTATATAAATTTAATTATAATAAATAAAACCAAACCGAGATGTTATGTATGATATTTTTATGATAATTGTACGTGATGTGTACGTGATGTGTACGTTCTTATAAGCAACAAATAGTCATTATTAATTAATTAAAATAGGTTTATTTTTCTATTTTACCTTTTACATACTAAGCAATAAGGTAAATAGTCTTTTATCAAGCATTAATTACAGCAATATTGATGGTGATGTGTAAAGTCTTGACCTACAAATTGAGTGAAAAATTCTTTTTCCTCATTATTATAATACCGCGATAATTATAAATATTGTAGATTTATTATATATATGCGAGTATATAATGTCCTATTCTAACCCATAAGAACATATAGTTATTAGTTTGTAATGTATAATAATCGGTTTGTGTTTTACAGACGGTAGAAATATCGGTACTTGTATTTTTTTTTTTTTTTGCTTTAACTATGATAATAATGACGATGTGTGTAGTTTATTCTGTATAAAAGAAGTCATTTAGAATATTAATTAAAGTGAATTAAACTTATGGTTAAGGAATTAGTTGAGGTAATTAATAAATTTAAAAGAGTGAAAATTATGGCGGAATTTGTTCTGTGATAAAGAAACCAAATCAATTTTAGATTTCGTTCTGCAACAAATCTGATATTAGTTTACTAAAAAGTGCATGCAAAAAAAAAATTAGAGGATGATTAGCATTTTGATAAGTGTAAAAATCGATGCGAAACTGTTCCAGATTATCGTTGGCTGAACTTTACAAATATGTCACCCTAAAATATGGTGTTTAGGTCATTTATTGTACTCAAATGTGGTTTACGTATATTTTTGAACTTAAGCGGATGTTTGAAAGTCGAGCAACAATGGTCCACTTACAAGAGATGATCCAGTGTAAGACAGTTATTTGTTATATCCAATTGGTTAATATAAGAGACGTGTGGTTCACTTAAAGTGGTTCTCCTATGGCAATATGAAATTGTAATGCTATTGGTTTCTCATAATTTTTTATATTGTCATCTGTTAAATAATAATTGCGTAAATATTGCTTCATTATAATAAATTATGTTATATAATCATTACCGTACATTTACCTTTAACTAAGTAAGTATACATCTATTCTAAGCCAAAGCCACAAAGCCTATCATTTAATTTTCTATAAAAGATGTATTGATGTTCGGATATGGATGAATATTTATTATATATGTTGATCGATTTTATGATATTAACACTTTTTTTTTTAACTGATTGTTGTTGATGCGGTTATTTTAATAAAAAAAAATTCCATAGTTTTTTTTTTTTTATTTTACTTAATTACAAAATCTTTTTATAAGAAACCGTTATTCAACCGTTCAATATATTAAAATGTATAAGATTTTATAATATTATTTCCATTTTGTATCGGTTAAATATGTTTCGTTTTCATTGAAGGAAACCACACAAAAATATTATGGTTAAAAATTATGTTCGAAAAATGATCATTATTGATTATTAGCAATTTTTTTCTTTCTCTCTCTTGAATCTAATAAAATTATTATAACATGCATTTGGTTGATTGAACGTTGGTTTTGTAATATTAGAAATATTATGAAGTGTTCGATGAACAGAGGCTATATTTGAATTTTTATTTTGTTTTATTTTCTCACAGGTATTAGATTTGAATTATTATTACTTTTTTTTTTTTTTAGCAAATTTTACACGAATTTGCAAGTTATAAATGAGCTGATTAAGTATGCTAATTGATTGGCGCTTGTTTATGATTTGCATTTTTTTTTTCATTTTAAATTTTCATTATGAGATTTTTAATAGAATCGAATAACTTAGAGCGACCATCAGCATATGAGAATGAATTAAATTACTTTCGAACGTTCAAAATTACAGGAAATGATTTTATTTATTATTTTTAAACTTTGAGTTGCAGTTTTTTTTAATGTTCCTTCTCGATTCTTTTGAATAATTTTTTTTAGCAAAATTTGTCAACTATAGAAAATATGCGGGCACATATAGTTTAAACTTGCTTATTTTATTTTTGATGCGCATACTGCCAACATATTAATTTTTACAAAACTTTGTATAAATAAATTTAAATCTTATGTTTTTAATCTTTTTAAATTCCAATCAGAAGTTTTACGTATCTTATGCATATTAAAATTAGACCACCGTTACCTATATTAGGTTTTTTTTTCTTGTTTATTATTAACCGTTGTCCGCATCGTACTTATTTAATAAAACTTTAATGCTATACGTAACGGCCTATAGTTTACCATCTTACATACAAATTATACAAAACATTTACACAGATTATGCGTAATTGATATGAAATTCATAATTTGCTTTCTACATGAGTGCGTGTCTACCAGTACCTAATCTCGATATTATGACAATATGTTTCTATTTTCATTTTCTTTTTCTATTTTTTTGATAATTTTATATTTATTTTATAATATGGCTCACCGTAAAACTAATATTTTAAAGTTCATTAACATTTGTAAAAAAAATCCATTTTAATTTGAATATTAAACTCATAAGTTATGTTATAAATAAATGATTTTTTTTTAGTGTGACAGAAATTGTTAGAGCTAAGTAAGTGATTGGTAATAGTTGGTGATCAAAATCTGCTATTATCTTAATCTAACAAATCACAAGGTTTCTCGTTTAACAGTTAATCCATTATTCTATTTGTTAACCACTCTAAGCGATTCAATATTTATTTTACATTAATCTATTTAATGGTCGAAATTTAATATTTAATAGACATTTATTATAGACTAAGCAATAAGCATAACCACAATATCAATTTTATGTTAAAAATAAAATATTAATATTTGATTGTACATTGATATGCTTTTTTTAAGGGCAGTAAGCATCAACACGTGTAACTTAAGATTTTGTGGAACTTATACTTGGTTAATCTTACAGAAGATTGAGTGTTAGCTCGTAAGTCCAACAAGATTTTCAGAAACTTGGAACATACGCAGAGGTTTAATCGGTGGCTGTTCTAGACTTTCACGGACACGAGGCAAGCCTTTAATCTTAGTGCCCCTTATACGTAACTGAAATATGTATATTATTTTTGCACCCAAAAAATTTGTTTAGTAGCTGTTCATTGTAGAACCACCTTTAAATAAAGGTAATTAAAGTTCATCATATTGAAGCTTCCCCAATTTTAGGATACCGTTAAATTTCCGAGCTATATGAATCGATGCTTATCGCCCTTAGTATGGCTAAGTGAGTATAATATATAATTGGTTAATACCAGTAGTCACATCACATAGACCATAGAGCTTGTAGGCAGTTTATCTATTTAAAGTACATAATAAAGAAAAAAAAAATGATTTAAAGAAAGTTATAATTAAAATTGCATGTTCTATTTACCACGCATACATACATTAAGTTGTGAAGTAAATATCTATTCATTCATCAATTTAACATTTTTTTTTTATAATATATATTTATTTAAGCGTCAAAACCCGCTTAACCATAAAACTGTAATATTATTCATAGTATTTTAGAAATGATTTTCCTTTTCATGGTAGCCAAGAGGAAGGAAATATATATAAAGTAGTTTTTTTTTTCTTCTCTCTATTGTTCGATATTTTTCTCATTAATGTATTATTGATTTTTGAATGTTGATCCGTAGCGTATACACTAATTATAACGTTCAATGGCAAATACTTTCAAGATCGAAATATGGTGAAAATTATAATTAACATATATTCTCGACATTGTTCTTCTATATATTCATAAGTTGTGTGTACTTTGAGAAATGAATCCTAAATTTAACTAGACGTAAATTTATATTGCAATGATGTGCGAATAACACGAATTTATTAAAAATTATAAATCTTTACAATAATATTTAATAGTTCATAAAAAATTGTAGGTCGGCGACATATACAATTCTAAGAAAACTTTGCTGTCGTGTAAGAAATTTAATCCTCTTAACCATATAACCAAGTCACCTATGTCTCTTTAAATCTTTTCATATTGTTGATATTATTTATGATTAAATCATCATTTAACGCATAACATTATATATTAATAAAATGATAGAATATATTTAATATGATTACAATTAGATAATCGAACTAACATATAGTTAATATTTTCAGACTGATGATGTATGATAATTATGATAATAATCTTTAATAATTATAATTTATTTCCGAGAACCGACATATGTATATCGCAATCCGTGTCATTTAAATTTTAAATCAAATTGTGCGGTCATATATATAGTGCAGTCAATGATATTGTTTGTTTATTGGAATTTTATGATTGTTTGGTTGCATGTATTCCGCATTCTACCATAAATATAAGATATAATTTGTTGATTTAGCACTGCGTTTGAGAATTAAATGTGCATTTTGTCATATGAATGTAGTCGTTTTTTTTTTTTATTTCATTTTAAGTTAAATATCTAGACATATACGATATACATTAAGGCATTGACCATTCATTCAACATTGCACGCATATAATTTAACTCTATATATAATATATATATTTGAAAATGGAAATGTGATACAATACCGTACCGCACGCATATTAAATAAATTTTATGTTTGACGAACAAATATGAAGATGCTTGAAAGATTTACACTTGAATATGATGAATTGCGTACAGCATAAGCAATTGGTTTATAGTTGAATAAACTGTAATGGTCGAGATGAGTATTTTCTTGAAAAATTAAATTTTATTATTTTTATTATTTCATAAGCAATTTACTTAATAATCAACTATCGACTAGACAAAGGCATATATTAAAAATCCATAAAAAAATATATAGTATTGATGATAGACAAGAAGACAACCATTATATATGCAATGACAATATTTCTCGCATAATATCATGGAAATAATTTATTCTACTCAACCTACGTTTATGTAACTGTATTGCAAATTTGAGGTATGAAAACTATCAAAAATATCGCTACAAAACTTATGCAATTATGCATTTTTGAACTTTACAGCACCTCAATTAGTTATTTTGGTCAGCAATTTAGGTAAATCATCACGTTAGATACTTGTAATAAATTACACGTTACTTAAACCACTAACTAATTTGAATAAAATTTCATACATAAAATTATTGCATTCACCTTTCATGATAATCGTCAATTTTTCATCTGCCATCCAACCAGGAATTAACAATGCAAATTCAAATAAATCTTTAGCTATAGTACACTCTAATTAAATAATTTCGTCTTCCTGATAGAAATATTGCACAGTCGGCAGAGGTAAAAATTTATAATGTGGTGTGTGCAACAATGTTTAAACATTATAATGAAATAGTTGGATAATTTACAGATTTGTTCTGTTTTCACTTTATAAGCAAAACATTATTAAAATATAAACACAACAGCACTGCTTGCATTTCAATACCAGTATCTGATAAATTCGAGAGAGCATGATGCACATAAATAAATTGAAACCAAAGCGTAACATCCTTATACTAATTAATAGTTTGTTTTCTATTATAATTTACAAGACACGCGAATGAGGCCCGCCCACATTTAAATAGAAACAGTTCAATCTTGTAAATAAAGATGCATAACTTCCTCATTTTTGTGACTGATTCTATCTTTGAGTCTATTATTAAACAGAAGTTCGAACTAAATGTATTTCTTGTGACGAATATATCATTTTGCAAGCAAACAAGACATTTATTAAGAAAATAGCTTTTATATTATTTTTTCAAATGGTAAATTTATCAAAATTTAACGCATCACAACATGGACGAGATACAGTTATTTATGCTTGATACTGATTATATTAAAATAATATAATTTATTACTTAACACAAATTTTCTGATTAACTATATTCTATTATCATTTCTATAATATATATACTATATTATTATATGATTGTTTCTTTTCTTTGCTTATCTTTTGCTTTGGATTTTAATCCATTCGATATCACATCATCTCATCACATCACATGGATTTGCCAGAAAGGAATTTACTGTAAAATTTCACGGTTGATATAGCACATATTATGTCTTTTGTCTTAAGTGCGTCTATATAATTCTAATAAAATTAGATTTTCTCGTTATTGTGTGTACTTACTTTGTGATGATACGAGACTTTAATATTAGTATTATTATATAGCATTGAATAAATAGTAATTACTTATAGCTATTGTAATTTACGTTCAAAACGATATACTTAAATTCAAATAAACGTTTGTTGGTCGACGTATATTATTTAGACAGCATAATAATAAATGGTATTTTACAAGGAAAAATATTTTCATTTCGTCTCATTCGAAGTATGTTGAATTGTTGAGTCTCAATACATGCATTGAATGGTATTTATTATATGTTGGTTCTATATAAAATATTCTTGCAACCACAAATGTGCGCATTCGTATAGTTGTGGCCGTGGGTATACTTTAGTCTAGATTAATTACCGTTTACCTCATGGTGAGAGTTGGTTCTATTTTTATTCTTGTACACATTCTTTTTTTTTTCTTTACTTTTATAAATGTGTTCTATTTGTTCGTTCAGAGAATTGATGCTTTTAACTTTATCATTTGAAATAATTAGAAAATTAAAACGTTATTGAATTTTTATTAGTTATTGTATTCCATATTTTCCTAGTTCTTGTTAAATGTTTAAATTTTTCTACTGAAATCTGGCGGAGAATTTAGAGGTGGATTTTTTAAAAATTATATTCCATATTCATTACTTATGATTTAATTGTGGTAAGCTTTCTAATAAAGTTTTTATATTTTGTGCGGGTCTTCTAACCCTTATGTGACCAGTATTAGGTTGAAAAGTACTTCATAGGGCATATATTAAATATGCAGAGAGAGTTTTGAAACTAAGACGTAGTACAGTCAATTTAGGAAGTTTGTATATGATTGTGACCTGATTTATGAATAGTACCAATATTCCATACAAAATTCCAATTACTCAAAAAAACACCACGGAAATCATATAATCTTCCCTTCTAAGCCACAGAATGTTTCACAGTCTAGAAATACAAAAATAAGAATGTGAGCTTTAATCGTAACAAATTTCTGTTACAACTCAATTATTTAAAAAAGCATTGCTTTCAAATTAAAACATTTACGCAGAGTCAATTATTATTGGTCTAAATAATAAATTGCAAATCGAAATAAGTACTAACTCGAATTTCTACTAACTACCCACCAAAATAATATCTAAGAATTTGTAAAGCTGCTATATTTCAATGGCCTTAATAAATTAATATCTATTTGATTTATAACAAATTAAGAACGAAATCATGAGCAAACGGAAAACGTGTTACCGCTTTCTGATTAAGTCGTGCAAAAGAAATCTTTTTTATACGTATCTAGTGATTTTTTTTTGTTCATTTATTTTCATACACATTTCCATGTCTTCCATATAATCGCATATATATACCGATGCAATTGCATCGATGCGGCAACAGTCGAAACTTCCATTTTAAAATTCGAATAAATTTATTATTTATTACCAATGTCTATAATTTTTATAACTAGATTTTAAATGTGTATAAAATCGGTAATGCATTTAAAAATGTGATAGAAGAAAAAAATTCCTTTAAGTAGAAGTATCAACCTGCACCCATCTATAACTGATTGTTTACCACTTAAATTAAATGCATATGTCAGTAAAATGGAATTTTTTAATTGAATTAAAGAAAATACAATACGTAACAACGAATAACAAAAAAAAAAAAAAAAAAAATGAAAACTGATATAATAAATCCATACATGGGGTTCTTATATTAATGTTGAGGGTCCGGTTTTATTTGATACGAGTTCTTTTCGACCGACTTGGTGCTACTTAAAATACAGAATTATATAAATTATCTAACACAAAAAGTAACTTTTGTAAATAGCTTTTAATACATTTTTCATGTTATAACTTTTATTTATAATATTTAATTATGATATGAAAAAAATATGCTCAAAACGAAACAAACTTATGTTTGGACTATCATTTTATTTAATAATTTTAATTTAAAACAAATTTTCTTGTGAATTTTACACTATAAAAATCGATTTTATAATATAAAGAATCACAAAGTTGTGTATAAATAAGATAAAAATGATAATAATAATGAAGTTTCGAGCTGATTTCTTCTTCTTTTTTTTTTATAAATGTAATTTCGATTTTGTTGAATGAACTTAAAATAACAAATAAATGAAAATAATTTTATCTAATTAAGATCTCTGTATTGTAACCTTAATTTCTATATTAATATCTGATCATAAATTTTAAAATTCACTTTTTTCTCAGTAAGTTTATACTTATTCATAATTAAGTGTTTTGATATGATTTATGAAAACCTTTATAGTGTCATTTTTTAATTGTTAGTTACGTGTAGTTTTTTCTTTTTTTTTAAATTAATTTCACCTCGAATAATTAACAATGAGCTTTAAATTTATTGTTATGTAATTATTGTGTGGGTGGACATTCAAAATTACCGAGTCCTTCATATTTAAATTATAATAAAGTTTATATTGGCTTTCCGTTAACGTCAATTTTATTTGGGAATGCATGTTCATAGGCACTTAAATGATTAACATAAATGTCATTCAATATTTTTTTATGTGTCATGGTTGATTTAATCGATTAAGATTATATCTGGTTGGTCGCCTCTTTTTCTTATCAACAAACATATTTCCATACTAGTTGACCACAACTTTTAATTCAGGAGATTTTATCTAATTATGTCTTTTTTTTTTAAACTAATAAATAAAAAAAAAAGAAGAAATATTTCATTTTTTTGTATTAAATTGAAAACATGTTTCTATGATGAAACCTTGAGCTGTTATAGTAAAATTACTCTATACCTGCAAAAGGTTTTCAAACGTATGCTTTAACAAGCATATATATAGTAATTTATTTATTTAGCGCATCAAGGAAGAGCCAAATAGTGTCTGAATAATCATATAATGGTAATGCCATAAATCATACAAAAACATAGATAGTTATTTAAAATCTATGACATTTAAACTTATTTATAATTCACCCATGAAAATAGCGAACACATTATAATTGGTATTTTTCTGCATGAAAGATGTGTTCCAATGCTTTTCGAATTGTGCATCGGTGATATTTTTTCTTATCAATATAATAAAAAGAGAAAAAAATCACTTTCACTCAAAATCTATCAAACTAACACAGAGCAAAAAACTAAGGTCACGATTTGCATGTTTTCAATATGTATGCTGTACAATTCTATTTTATATTTGTCGTCTTAACACGAAAGATTTTCGAGCTCATAAGATTCGAAAAGTTGTTAAGACTTAAGAGGTTTTCGCACCGTTATTGACCTTTGTTTCGAATGTTGTTTGATTTTATTACATTTACTCTGCAGCATATAAACCTTCTTCTTTTTTCTTTCTTCTTTCTTTTTTTTTTAATCCAGTGAAAGAATACTACATTGAGCAATATATCTTTAAATGACAAATTCTTTTTGTTTAAGTACAAGAAATTTATATAATTTTATATTGAACACGTTTCAATATTGTGTGAGTTTTGTTGTTTTGTTGATTTGTTTGTGTTGTTGTTGTTGTTGTTTATTTTTTTTAAATACGTTTTCTTGAACTGCGTTAAAGTTATAATGCATTTAAAAAAAAAAAACTGTACCAAAAAAAAAAAAAAAAACAGGAATGTCCACTATTGTTCCGTTACATCATTGCTCCAATTACCGATATTTATAAAATTATTACGTGCGTATTTTTCTTATAGTTTCATCTTCTTGACTCTTATTTTATGAGATGAAATATTGATATAGCCTTTCTTCTCTTCTTTTTCTTTTTTTTTATCACCGGCATTTTGATACACACATAATGTGCTTGTGTGGAATCAAAACCTCAGCAAGAAACACATATTTATAGACTGAAGACTGAAGAATTCGTTTTTATATTTTCTTCTTTTATTTTTTTTCGGTTTTGTCCGAGATTTTGTCGGTTCGTGAACATTATTATATGGTTCTTATTTTGACCATCTGGCCTGTATTCACAAAATTTTACTCATGTAACGATTATCAACATGCATTCAGCTTAATTTCTTCTTTTTATCTCATACTGAAATACAAATTTTTATTTTGTCTTGTGGTTGGTACTTTGGTATGCCATATCGTTGTAGTTTTTTGTTTTATAAAAACTTTGAAGATTGTTTCACCAAGATAATTGAATCCGTAAAAAAAAAACCAAATTAAATTTTCAACGGAAACAAATAATTTGCATGTCGTCGATAATTTTTCATGCACAGAATTTCTTTAGCCGGTATTTATTAATAAGTTTTTTTTTGCGCTTCTAGTTTTTACATCATTCAAATATTATTAAATGAAGAAAATAATAAATAAATGAAATGAAATAACAGCACCAACAATTACAACAACTACAACACATCCAAGCAAATTACAAAATGTTTTATTATAGTTTTATTCATTTATTTTCAATCCCTCTTTGGCCAATTTTACACTTCATTTATATTAAAATTGGTTTTAACTATGAAACAAATAGCTATTATTAATTCAGATCATTAGTCATAACAAATTACTATTTGTAGTTCAGCTTGCTTTTAAATAAAAATATAATGCACATTTAAAATGTTGTATTTCTACTTATATATTCAGTTTTGCTAGTTAGTAGCGTTTGCTATCTCTACCTACTCAAATCCAACAACCGATAAATAGCAAAATATAATTTTCATTAATTTAAGATTTGTATTTCGTCTTCTTTCACCCATAAAACTTCCGCATAAAATACTACAATTTATTTGTACATGAGAAATAGATACATAAGCCACTATGTACTTAAATATAATTTATTTCCTTTAAATAGAAAACCCACTTTTTTCTACTTCTTTTTTTAACGTAAATTGCTTACCTTAACTTACTTCTAACTAAACCTCAATAATATAATAAGTCGCGCCATTCGCAATTTTATTTTATTAAAAATATGTAATATTGAACGAGTAAATGTTTTAAAGGCTCAATTCAATTCAATAATATTTATTGGTATATTTGTTATAGGATACACGATAAACTACTCTTACTACGATAAATTTCTTACCAATAGGCTCGTATTTTTCTTATTTCTCTTTTTTTTTTGTTTTTCATATTAAATTAAGTGAACCCAACCATTCTTATAAAATTATATAAAAATATACAGTGCTGAATTAGTTGTTTGTACAGTTTCAATATTATTTATAAGGAACTTTATTTACAAATAATGTACGTCTTTGAGAATATTAAAAGTTGTAAGCTTTAACACCCGGAAACTAAATAACCATATAAATTTTTTCATCCTGATCAACACGTTAGAATATAACGAGAAATGTTTGTAATACATCAACAATTAAATTTTGTAATTAAGGTGTTTCAATAATATTTCACCAATGGTAAAATTCATAAGTTTTACGAACACATTTTACAAATTTTCTTTATTATACATATAATGAATATTATCATCAAAGCAATCCATCGGTATTGTTTCTTTTTAGGTATAAAAAAAAAATATTTATTTGGCATTCCATTCAAAAATCATCTTCAGTGGATACTTTTTGATCTAAAAAAATTTTTTTTAAACAAACATTTTAAATATATTCGTATAGTTGTTTTGTAGGTTTATTCCATACGCGAAACATTGGAATATATGCACTAAATATACGTTAAACATTCCGTCAAAACTGATTACTGAAATTTATTGAAAAAAATATTTTCGGCTCAACAATTCATGCTAACGCTAATTATACGTGCATTGCATTCGATTTTAGAAAAAATAATCATATATGAAATAATTTACATTTAGATATGAAAGGCCTGCTCGTAATTTGCTACATCCGTTCTACATCCAATCCGATACTGGAATTGTATATAACATAATAATACGCAACCACCGGTATGTATATAGGTATGATCGTCATTCGAGTGTAATATACTTACTTAATGTATTGGCTACATTTTAAAGTGTATATATGATTATATAGTATGATAAACTTATTTAATAATACAGAAAACAAACAAATCAGTATAAATTATTGAGAAAAATAACAAATAGAACCAAAAACAAAAAAAAATAATAAGAGAAAAGAAACAAAAAAAAAAATAGTAAAATGAAATGAAATGTTAATATTCAAGACACAAAGTTTTAAATATAGTACAATTGTATCGTCGTTTAATATGTTATATAGAATTAGAAAAGAAAAAATAAATAAAATAAAACGCAACCATTTCTCTTGTCATTATGCATATTATAATAACCGTATGACTATGATATAGATAAAGTAATGTATAATAATTGCCTTAGGGAAATTGAATTCTTTCGATCATAAATTTATTATTGTGACAGTTTTTGTTGTTTTTGTTGTCATTACTACACATAAGAGTCTTGTAATTGTATAGATTTTAATTCATTTTAAATATGTTATAATGACGCCAGCTAGTTCTTTTTTTTCTTTCGTACTTTAAAATTATGTGAATCTATTTTTAAATTGTGTTTTTGAGGATAATGAAATGACACCATACACAAATAAATAATAATAAAAAAAAAAAAAAATACAAATAAATCTTTCTAAGCACTTCGTTCTGATCCAAAATATAAGTAGGAATTATGTAATGAGTATTTTTTTTTTTAGAGATAGATCGATTGCAAGCGGTTCATTAGAAGACATTGTAAGTGCGATAGTGTGCTATTCAAATTTGTTATTTTATAACTGTTTCTGAATATTTTTTAACCAACACAAATGCCATAATATATAAGAAGCATTTATATAATTCTGTTAGTTTCTTATCTTTAATTTCAAAACGTGTTACACTTAAATTATTTATTAGCCAACCAAATGCTTTAACATGAATTAATATCTAATTAAATATTATTTCAATTAAATTTAATTTTAGTGTTTTTCTGCTTGTCAACATTCAATAAATATAATCGCTCATTAATGATAAAATATTGCCAATAAATAACTTCAAAATATTTACATTTCTTTTAATATGAATTTACTTAATTTAATTTATATGAAATAATACAGAAAATAGTTAGAATACATAGACGACCATCTCAAATAGTTTTTTTCCTTTTTTTTTTTTATGGAGATCTTGTTTTTCTTATCATTCTTTCACTTTGGTTAAGTACAAGACATTAAATACTCAGCATCTAGCAAGATCAATAGCTATGCATACTAAACGCAAATATTCACTTCAATATATTGAAGAAGAAAAAAAAAAACAAAACAGAAATTTCATCAATTAATAATTTTATACAGTAACAGAGCAACCAGCATATACGGTTGATCGCTAAACGTTCGTCGTGCTATAAAGACTGATTGTGATCGTTTTCTATTGATCGATAGATACAACAACAAAAATAACAAAATTGCTGAAATGCATTTTAAAATTGCATTGAGCATCAATAGCATCTTAACTTATATACGGCCCGAAGGCAGAAATGGTATATTGTGTTGAGAGGTACTATATTTTTATCTTTAGAAGTGTACATTTTTATTTTCATTATCAGTTTATGTTTTAACTAAATGTCCCTAGCACTAGTCTTAAAATATTTGATTCCGATAATTGTAGAGGACCATAAGTCTGATTTTAACTATATTTTTGAAATGGTCTAACTGTCGTGTAAATATGATCAATTTTATTCAATTTTAAGATTACTTACTTACTATATAAAAGCAACAAACTCTCAGCTGATCAATGATATGAATATTGTTATAGAAATAGCAAACTCGAAATGTGCCCAAACTCAAAATAAAAAGTTTTTTTTTATTTCATTTACTAAAATTTATCCATCGGCTATATTGACTTATTCAGATGGCGTTGATTGTACAATAAAATAAATTCCCACAATTAACAACTTGTGTACTGTTTTATTTAATTTTTTTTTATTCTTTATTAAATGTTGGTACTTGATATCTATAGAAGTAAAATAGTGAACATGAAGCATTTCATTATGAAACTTGTATACATAAAAATGTTAAGAATTAAAAAATTAGTGCAAATTATTGACATTATTATTGTGCAGTTGATTCAATGTATAAATATTATATTGAAAGAATAAAATATATAGTTGTGGCGCCATCAACGAACATAAAAATAACAGAGTTACATACCTGTGAAATTGTGTAGATTTGTAGGTTTTATATATTTTTCGTTACCAGTTAGTTATTAAATAAAAAGTTGGATGGATCGCGTATTCGTTTTTAGTAGCAAGTTTTCATAATTTAATAGTAACAAAATACCGAGACAGAAGCAATTCGAAGAATATTAATTTGTTGAATTTAATATAAATTTTAATCAGTTGCGTTGCTTTAATTTAAATGAAAACACTTTACAGCGCTATATGGTATCGTAATTGATAATTTATACGCGAAAAGCGAAACTCTAAATTGTCAAATTTTATTTTATTGAATATTTACGCTCAATTTCAGTACGCTCTATGAACATTTATTACAATCTTTTATATTCAATTTAAATCATGCAAATGCATATCTTTAATATAGTTCTAAAACTATAAGAACAAATTTCGATTCACATATTTTTAAAATTATATTCACTTTCAACATTTATTTAAAAGTTCAAGACTTTCGCATCATTGACTTTCAAAATCTACTTTATATACATTTTGATACACGTACTTTACGTAGGTCGTTGATTTTACAATTTCTTTTTTAACTATGCTTGGTTTAGCATAAGTTTCTTGTTACGTCTGTTTGCTATTTTATCTACAAATTTATTAGATGTGCAAAATAACATAACGTCTGCAGTTAATTAATGTACTTTAGTTTTTAGTAAATGTATGAGAATAATCCTAATATGGTTCGTAAGAAATGAAATTGATTTTTATTTTTCTAGAGCTTTACTTGATTACTTGAAAATGTTTTTTTTCTTCTTTTTATATTTTTATAGAACTGTTTTATATTTTCAGTGAAATATTTTCTTAAGAAGCTATCAAAATACTTCTGAATCTACTTTAATTTCCGAAGTATCTCTCTTAACTATTGACGAGCTTATTTCTATGTCCATAGTTTAAAATATTTCTAAGAACACACTATTATTACTCTTATGAACTTTAAAATATATCCAAATCGTTTGTATGCTTAATCATTTTAATTTGTTCTTAATTACTTAATGCTAATACCGCGTAAACCTATAATAAATATAAAGTTTATATGGGACTGTAATTACATAATAGCATTACACTTATATAAAATAAAGCAATTAGAAAAGATGAAATTAAGCGACAGTAGGTAATGTGTCATTTGAAAAAAGAACAAAAATTTGTACCTAATTAAGCGAGAGGTGAAAGATCAACAATAAAAATTGCTTAAATAACATTTTAAGAGTTCAACTACTTTGTATTTAACGAAACTACTTCCTCTAAAGTAATTTTATTTGTTAAATGTTCATAAAGTGATATTAAATTAAAATAGCAATGTCTCATTTGATAAAGAAGGCAATACCTCGGCTTTTTTCTTTTTTCTTTTTTTTTTTTAAACGACAGCCGCTTATGCAATATAAAGATCATGTTTACAAAAAAGGCAATGGCACAGAGAAAATCATTTACAATATATCGAAATTTAAAATTTTCTCTCACTTGTTTTTATGGTACAGCATTGCGATGGTGAAAGTAGTCATTATTTGTTTATTTTATTTTACAATTTGTATTATCTAATTTTTATATTTTAATTGGTTCCATCAACTTCCAATTAACTATAAAAGCAGATTTATCTAAATATATTACAACAACTGCGATTGTTATTAAATTTGCATATTTAGATACAAATAGATTTTTTTCCCTTCAATTCAATGTTTTCATATTCATATGTAGTGTATCCTAAAATTTCCTTCCCATGAAATCGATTTTAATGCAAATTTTAAACCAAAAAATAAAATGAATAAAAGTAAAAAAAAAA
>JAABKK020005150.1:0-13524 GCA_011634745.2 Catotricha subobsoleta
TTAATATACATACTTATAATATTTTTTAAAAATATAACAAAATTATATCAATATTATTACAAGACCTTTAAACAGAAGTGGTTTACTTATTTTATTATGATACCGATAACAGCGCCAGCTTTCATCCAAATTTATGAAACGTTTGTTTTGATCTTCGGAAAAAAAAACCACTTTAAACCGCCCTATTGCATGCGCTTGCTCTTTGATATAAATAATTGCTTGTTAAGTGTTGAAATATTTGATTTTGTATTTATGATACGTTATACTTACGTTTTTAAGTTCTTTTAGCTTATTTTAGGCAACAAAAATCAGGATAAACTTAAAATTTTATAGAAAATAATATTAAATAAAAAACATCAAATTGATCTAATTTAAAGTTCAAAATTTAAGGTATTTAAATTGAACAAAAATTTAAATGATATTTTAATTTAAATTAAGTATTAAATATTATGATCATAATTATCATTATCAAACAAAAAAAAATAATTATGTAATATATTATTTTTATCAGGGATGGAAATAATTAAAATATTGTATTTTAAACCTGTATTTTAATTACATTTTTCAACAAATGTATTTTCAACAGTTGTATTTTAAATCCTTTTTTTAAAAAGTAATTTGTAATTGAAAATACCAACATTTTTTTAAATATACAAAATACAAATGAAAATACTTTTTATAAACTATGAGTTCGAATATTTGTATTTGTTGCGAAATAAATTAAAACACGACTGCGATATTGTATTACATGGAATTAATTACCAAAGAATTTTTAAAATAGTGTTTTGAAAAACATCTTGCGATAGTCTTTAGGACATAAGCTTCGCAAACAGTTCTAATTTTCATAATAAAACTATCTCAAAATTTTATTAAACATTGTTCCATGTAGTGTTGTTTTTCCTTTTTTTTTTGATTAACTTTATAAACTTACGTTTATAAAAACAGTGTTTTTAAAATTTAATTTAATACTGCCATCATCAGCTCCAGTAGAGTGATTCTTTTCATTTACATGTATTTATACGCAATTATAGACATTGAATCTGTTGTAATTTCAATGTTTTTTTTCTTTTAAATTGAATTGGATTGTAAATGAAAATACCGTATTTTGTATTTTTTTATTGAAAACACTTTTAAATTTAAAAAAACGTATTTTGTATTTGAAATACAATGTTTTGAAACGTAGTTTGTAATTTATATTTTATATTTTCCTGCCATTTTCAAGTGTAATTTGTATTTGTATTTTAAATACAAAAAAAAAGTATTTCTGCCATCCCTGATATTTATGATGTAATCTATCTAATTCACTTTTTTCTCAGGAGGTAAATGGTGAAAAAAAAAAACCATAAATCACGAGACAATTGATAAAAAAAAGGTAACCCTGTAAGATAAAAAATTAATACAAAAAATGACAAAAATAAATTTACATAAATTATTTTATTATCATTACTTATTTTATAAGATTTTTGCATAGCACATTTATTAATTTTACATAATTTGAAATGTTATAAAATGTATGTATATATAAGGTTTAAATTACAGGCACATTAAAATTCCGATATTAAAATGCATCCATAAATCTGTATAAATGAAACCTTTTACCTTTAATCGCATATCTATAATAATATACGTTATTCTTAATTATCATAACATAACTGTTATTATTTTATTTATTTTATTAACTATGATTTCTTATCATAAACATTTTACTTACTTATTTACGTATTAAGAGTAAACTATATAATAATAAATTGAATATTACTATCTATCATTCATCAATGACAACAATTAATTAGAAAAGAAAATGCAATATGGCAATTCTATATATAGTATATATTTTTTTTTCTTTTTGTTTTACTTTTACATGCACAATAAATAATTTCTAAAATAAATAAATTATTCTAAATTTGTCCTTAGGTTTTATTTTTTATTTCATTTTTTTTTTTTTTATTTCATAAAAAGTACCTACTGAAACCTTCTGTTCAATATTGTTATAATCTTATTAATTTATATTTATCGATTTTTTAATAAATTTTAATCAGATTTATATTATTTAGTCATGATATTGAAATATTAAGCTATTGTTTAGAATTCAAATCTATCATATGAACATTTATTTTTCTGCTTTTTATTTGATTGACGATAATTAATATAATTAACTTTTATTTAACAAATTACTGATATTTGAATATTTTAAATCGGTGCTACATGTGAAATATTTTTATTTAATTATTAGACGACTGTTTTGTGCATAGACGCCGACTCCAGGGGGATTGACGCTGAAACAATTTGAAATTTGGAGTTCACGCTGCTGATTGATGAAAATGAAATTATTCTAATGAAATGTTTTTACTTCATTTTTGAGAAATTAAAAAAAAAAGTATTGGTTTCGTGATTTTTTAATTTTTTTTTTTTCTCACAAAAATGAAATTGTTGTACCAATCCATTGGCAGCTTGTTAAAATTCCTTTCTTTCTTGCTCATCATAAATTTATGATACTGACGCTCAAGTATCTTAAAGTAATATATGAATATATTTTGTTCTAAAATTTTTTTTCTTACGGAGTATTGTGGAGCAATGAAAAAAAAATAGGTGTGAATGTATACAAATATTTGAGCGGTTAGCAACACATTTCCAAAAATCTATGGTTTTGTGTAAAGTTTGCTAAATTATGACGGTTTTGATGATCGGTAAGAAACAGATATCAATGAAATAATATTTTCGACGTAATAAATTTTCCTATAAATAAAATTTCTTAATAAGAGACATAAAATCTTGCACTGCTGATAAAACAGAATGAGTAAAAGAATAAATAATAAATAATATTACATGTATGTATTACTAAATTACTAAGTTACTAAGAACATTTTACGTCGACATTTGACACTAATAATAAATAATAGTCTGAATAACTAACTACTTGTATGGTGTTTGTAGAAATTAAAATAATTTTTGTGAGTAGTAATTATTTCGAATACTCATATGCTAATTGATATTCGATATTAGATATTATACACAAGATAAAAATAAAAATAAAAATATATTCGCCCATTGACTTTAACCATAAATACTTGAATTAATATGTTTTTTGCATTATTTGCTAAAGGTTATATAGAGGAGCTAGACATATTCCATTATAATATATCTCTAAACACATTTAATTAAGTACAAACACTTAACAATATCGGTTTAGTTTAAATACGTTGCAATGTATGCGTGTGTCATTAATTTCATTGAGCATTATGTAAATATATTTGTATTTATTATTTTCTATTGATTTTTGAATACCTATTAATGATTGAGCCACGTTCAATACCGGGTGACCGACTGTGATTGCATACAACAAAATATAGCAATGTAGAAATGTGAAAATTCTAATTTATATATTTACAAATAACTATGATATAAATTTATAAAAGAAAAAAAGAATCAATACTTAATACAAAAAAAAACCTTTTGCACCTTGTGCTAAATTGAGAAACGTGCTTATTTTCTCGCACAATTATTTGCTTATGGAAATTATTTGCTTATGGATACAGTTAAAAATAGTAGTTATTGATAGAAAAGAAAAGAAAAGAATAGAAATATATTAAAACTAACAAAATTTCGTGCAGCACATTTTATAGCACACGATACTTATTAAATCTGTATAATCTGTATATTTACATTTTTTAAATTAAAAGAATTAATTGAATATAAATTTTATATTTGGAAAATAGACATATTTTGTTTTTGTGATTTAAATTCTATTTGTTTTTAATTAATTGCTAAACATTCACTGAGTAAAACATTTTGTAGTTCATCCATGTCAGTCCAATCTTTTATTTCATTTCGTATGACAACATTTCGAATGCAGCCTTTAAAATTGTCTCGACTCAGTAATGTCCCGCTTGGCGCAGTATCTGTTTGAGTAAAATAATTGAAAATAATTGTTATCCATTTTTTTTTATTACATAAATTAAGTATAATGTCAATAACTTTTACCTGGCAGACCGCCAATGTACAAAGGACTTTTTGTATTAACTTTTCCGGACATTTGATTTTGCGCTAATGTATTAATTGACGGTAGATTGTCAATACGTAATGCTATTTGTTCAGAATCATACATTGCTGAAATATTATGCCATTGATTATCGCATAATGCATATTTTGAAGGTAAATTTGACTCTACACGGAATGGATTTCCATCGCCCAAATCGCATGATATTACAACCTGAAAAATAGAATTCCAAATAAATTTCAAAAGCATTTTTAAAAAAAACATATAAACAATACTGACTTTTCCATTATGCATTTCAATTGATAATGCTGGAAAGCCAACAGGCTCTGCTACACTTAATAAAACCCCATTTAGTTCAGATGTTCGAAAATCAAATTCCAGTTCAAGATAGTTTCCAACATGGAAAATTCGCTCTAGAATAAATGCAAAAATATATAAAATTATATATGTCTTAACAAATTAATCAAAATGTTAACTGACTATAAATTGCATAAGCATCTCCTGGAAAATAAGAACCCTTTTCTACTCTAGGAAAACATTGACCAACATTAAAATGTCGTCCTGGTCTTGCCAAATCTTGTGTAGAATTATTAACTCTAAATCGTCTTATACATCCTTTAAATTCTTCTAATTTGGAAAGTAATTCAGCTGGTAATGATAAATTATTATCGGATATGCCACCAACATACATCATATTGGCAGCATTTAATCTACGTGGCAATTTCATATTATCTTGAGTAATTTGTTGACTGTCGGTCTCAAAATGAACCATAATATTAAGCGATTTATTTACACTATTTAATATAACATGGTGCCATTGTCCATCGTTTAATTTACGTGGAATATTGAGTTCTTGTTTTTTACGACCACGAATAATAAGATTTAATTCACCATTACGAAGAACTAATCCAGCAAAATGCTTTGGTTTTTCTTTAGTGCCCTTAACAAATTTATAAAAAAGATTAGTGAAACATATAGGAAATTTTAATTGAAATAAAATACTTACTGGAGCCACAAATAGCACACCATTTGGATAAAATGTTCTAAAATCGAATTGAATGTTAAAATTTTTTTGCCATAAATGTCGTGTAGGAATATTAATTATTGAATGACTCAGTGGTCCATCGCCAAATTTAAAAGCATTTGCTTCATATGAATAAACTCCAACCTAAAAATGAATTGATTCTTAGAAGCTTAAAGTACAAAAAGCATTTAGGACAATACAAATACTACAATAGCAACACATTTATTTTTATTTATAATAAAAATTGAAATTTTATTTTCTATTTTCTAAAATAAGACAACACATTTATAAAAAGACATTATACAGAAAATAATATTCAACTCAACTTAAATATATAATATATACGATTAGAAGGTTTTAGTAGAGTGCTGTTACGTTTACTTTTACATTGTAATTGTTATATATGTTATGAAAGTGCTTCAACAATTCCTTTAGATACATTCTTCAGAATTGTACTACCAAAGAAAAAAAAATAGAAAATTGTTATTATTATTGTTATTGGTTTTAGAGAAAATAGGATAGAGATAGAAAGTATTTATCACCAATAAAGCTCTACAATAGATTATTGAATATAAATAAAACATATGTTTTTTTTTAACTTACCCTATGACATCCTTCTGGTGGCGTTGTAAAACTTTTTCCAATCGCTTCAGTCTTCATAAGTACATCATTATAATGTCCATGATAACCCATATTTGGGCCATTGCGACCCATGTCAACATGTGTAAAATTCAGTACATTATTAAATGATATTGTTCGATTATTGAATACCACATCTCTAATTGAACCAGAAAATCCATCGAATGATGGTGCTAAAGTATCATATTCTGGAAAATCTGGCGCACCACCAAAATATAAACCACCAGCTTCCTCTGCCATATTTATAACAAATGGTTGCATTGCAAAAGATTTTGTTGTTTGATATTCATCGTCGATTCGAAGTTCAATTTTTCGACCTGATTTTAAAACGCTTACAACATGATATTCACCATCATTTAATGTATTATTTGAAATAAGTTCAATTCGACCACGACCCGCATCAAGCCACATATGCAAGCGTCCATTTATTAATGCTAGCGAATAGTTTGAGCGAAGTTCCTTGTTGTCATCATAATCTTCAGCAACGACTTTTGGTGGATATGCGGATAACATCAGAAGACAATCCAGTTGTAAAGTGCGGAATACAAAACCAAAGTTTGCGCGCTTTCGTAGTGAATGTGATGGAATTTCAATATAACCATTACCATAAAATCCAGCTCTACAAGGACAAAGCAAATAAATAACTTATCTTATGAAACGAGAACTAAATCTGAAAGTATCTTATTTACTCAAAGATAGCGTTACTTACTTGGTAATTACATCCTTGCATGATGCCTCGACTCCAAAGTATAATGAACTTTCTAATGGATCATATGTTTCACCCATAATTTGAACATCTTTCATGCATCCTAAGTATGCATGATCAGCACCTGGGGCTTTTGTAGTTCCAGACTTAAAACCTAAAATTGAATTTAACAATTTATACTCATAGAGATTCTTATAAACATAAATTGATGTAAATTTTACCTGGAGGCACACCACCAAGATAATAAACAGCCTTTGAAAGATCAGGTACTAAATCTAATTTATGTATAGGTGTTGTTGGTGAGCCAGTTTTGGGTTCTTCGTTATTTACTTTAAGGCTACCATTTTCCGTAAAACCCTTCGAAAATTCACGAGCAGCCTCAACATTAATCCACTTTCCGGTATTGTAACGTTTAGTGGTATTTATCTCTAATTTTGATTCAATTCCATAATCAATTCGAAATACTATTTTACCTTCGTGGAGTGTTAATGATACCGAACGATTCTGAAAACATGTGAATTTTTAAAAATTAATTTTATTTTTAATTTTTTGAAAATAAGGATATATACATTTGCCTCGTCAACGGCCAAAAAGAGTAAAGCATTTTCATCTAAAGTCTTAAATGACATTTGTAATGCAAAATATTTTTTACGATACGGTTTTGAACTTGCTTTAGTCACAACCGCATAACCTTGCCCATTGAAATGACGTTCATTAACATTCACTGATGTTTCATGAGCACCTAACATAGCTCCTGCACATTCACCTTCACCGTGCGCAAAATGCCAAAGGCCTACTTGTTTCTCATCTACATAAAGTTGATGTAATACCACACCAAGTCCTGCTTCAGATGTCTGTAATTCTCTTGGTTTAATATCAGCAGGAACTCCTCCAACCCATAATCTATTGTTTGGCACAACCACAAATCTAGTATACTCGGGACTCGATGCACCATTTGATGTTACAGCATCCAAAAGGGTATTATTATTGCCCATTTGACGTACAACCAAACTGCCCAAATTCATAATTCGATTAGCTTCGATATGGTACCAAGCCTCGTCATATTTTGGATCACGAGTTTGAATCTCAATGGGATGTGTTAATGTAGCTGTACCACCACCCAAATTCCATAGGAAACGAATTTTTCTCTTAACCATCTCTATTGCAATGAATTTTTGATCTTCACCCTGTAGAAATAGTAATGAAGATGTTCCAATATTTGAATTCAGAGCTATTGATAGTTTTATGTTTGTCGATGTAGAAAGACCAATTGTTGATGGTATGTACGACCGAACACATCTTGGGCTTTTTGATACCATTGATATGCGAATCTGAAAATATCACAAAAGAAAATTAGTTAGAATTTGATTCTGACCTTTTAAAAATGTAGTTTAGTCAATAATATTTACTCCTTCTGCTGCATGACGCGCTTTAGCTATTTTATCACGAAGTTCCTGTAGTTGTAATGACAAACTTTGATTCCATTTTTGGAATTTATCTTCATTTGTCGCCGATGTGCTCTCATGAATATTAAGCGTATTATTTATAGAACGAATATTGCTTAATGACTGGGAAACTGAAATAGAAATAATTAAATGGTATTTTTTATGTCCGTCTTTGCAAAATGTTAAAAAAATATTACTATTTTCTTCAGCCAAACCAAGTTTAGTATCCCATTGTGGTTCAAGAGATGCCAATTTCAATTTCAATTTAAATACATCGCTACTTATATCAACAGCCTCTCGGCGAACCTGCAAATTTGAAAGATGGCAATCAATCACAATAGCAATATATTTAAATGAAAATTCAACAAACCTCTCTCATTTGATCGGAAATTTTAACCGATGTATCTAAAGTGTCGATTATGAATTTCATTGTACCATTGTTGGTTAGTCCATTCAATGTTGAGGATATATTGTTGTTTCTGAGTCCAGTTTGCCAAATTGTATTTTTAATTGTGTCTACCTTTTTCTGATGCGTTCTAAGGTTATCTTCTAAATCTGAAATATTTCATTTTTTGTTTATTGTAATAAATTTGTTTTAATTAAATAATTATAATTTTTTTAACTTATCATAAAATCGGATATAAATTTCAATTTATAAAAGTTTATAAATCAGTAAATTTATTACGATTTTTTGTTTAGTTCCATGTACTAACAAATTAAAAAATATAATTGTTTAACTTTCGCTATTCAAAAATATTAATTAAAATAGTTTTTACTATGTTCCCGCTTGCTTTGCATATTTTATAAAAATAACATAAAATGTAATTATTTTATTTTATATACAATATCTCTATGCTAACAGCTAAAGCTATATCTAAGTATTCATTAAAATTATATTTTAATTATATGATAGAACCGCGAGAATATAAGAAAAAAGATAAATGTTCAAAAAAAAAATATGTTTACTTAATAAATTTACTTAAATAATAATTTCTACGATGTTAAATGATAATTCATACAAAAAAAAATATTCTTTTTAAATTTTTGCTATTCGTCATTGTTTTCATTCACTTAAAGCTCGCGTGATATAAGTTCATAAATATACCTTCTTTAAGTTTTTTTTTTTAAAAAGCTTGCAATTCTATTAATAAAATAGATAATGCTCTTCCACTCTATTGTTATTTATTAAATATTTATTTATATTGGTAGAAACCTAATATAAATATTCTCTAAAACTAAAACCATAACCGGACCCATTCAGCGAATGGGATTGCATAACAAATTAATTAAGTTTTTTTTTTTTTTATTATAAATAATCGTTTCAGCAATCTATCGAACAGAATTTGAAAACACAAAAGAAGGGGAAATAATAATGAATATAACATGCTATGTTTAGATAGTAAAATCTTACCATCTAATTTTTCGATTTCTTGAATTGCGTTTTCTTGAATATCACGAGATTTTTGCAATGAAAGAAAACCTTTTTCAATCACCGATTGACTATTTTTCGGATAGAGTTCTTCTTGACTATTAGCAACAGCGTCCATTGTTTCTTTAGCTGAAATACGTGCAGCTTCAATAGCCTTTGATATGTTTTTGTGAGCGGTACTGCGAAGAATATTAGTTTGTAATAATATAAAGAAGAACGAAAATGAAAATAAATAAATAAATAAATAAATAAAATACCTTGCTAATAATGCAACTTCAGCACCATTTTTTGTATTTTGAAATAGTTTTGAATACTCTTTGGCACGTACCATTAAATCATTCGAATGATCTTTAGCTTCTGGCAACCAATTATTTCGTATACTTTTTAATTCCTTTGCACATTCTCTATGAGCGTCATGCACAACATTCTTAAGTGTAATAATGCTATTAAGATCTTGTTGTATTTTTTCATGATTATCCTTAATGAATTCAAATGCGGTATCGGTTTTTGGTATTATACTTGTATTGTAAATATCGTTAATATTATTTTTTAAAATATGAATTCTGTTGTGTTTATGTAATAAATTATCGTATTTGTGCCTATTTGTTGCATGATTTGAATTAGTTTTATTTAGAATATCATAGGTTTTGTATGCATTCTGAATTGCATCGCTTAAACGATTTTTCGCATTGATTACATCATACTTCAGCTGCGCTGTTTCATCAATTTGATTGGTAATAATATCAGATGTGTTTGCCCAAAACTGTAATGAATCCACAGCACATTGATGGGCCTTTCTGGCATTATCCGCTTTCGATGTTATAGCTTTAATGTTGTGTAGCAAAAGTTGTGCTTCATCAAGAGCCAATGGTAGATTTATATGATGATCATGAGTTCCATATCGATTTAAAGAATCAATAGTTTCTTGTATGTCATTTTGAACTTGATGAAGTTTATTGAGAAAGACTTCCGCATCATTTCTAATTGTTTCTGAACCATAATAACGTTTGTCCGCTTTAGATATTAACTTTTGTAGACGTATGTGAATGTTAGCCGCTTTAGAATGAAGCTAAATAACAAATAGAAATATTAAATAATTTAATTAGAATAAGAAGTCAATTTCAACCTACTTTTTCAATTATTGAATCACTAAAATCTTCCAAATTTTCTTTAGCATTTAAAAAATCATCCAAATATGAGTCAAGTTTAACAGAAATATTTTCGTAAGTTAATAATCTTGGCCAGGGTGCCGGAATTCCGTCCAGATCTAAATGACTTGCACCAACATCTAACAAGTGTTGTAGATCATCGGTTCTCTCTAATAACATCAGCGTGCAATTATCACAGACTGAAAAATAATTTAAAAAAAAATATATTCTAAAGTGAATTTAAAATAAATAGTGCCGTGCTTAAAATACCTTTACAAAAACCATCCTGAAGAATTGACTTCGATTTCTCGCATGTATCACATCGCCTTCCCGTAACACCAATTTTACAATTACATTGTCCATTAAGCTCGTCGCACTCGTTTGAAACGATTCCATTTGGATCACAATCACATTCTGTACAACGACCATCTATTTCATCCGGTAAACCGAAGAATCCCATAGCACATTTATCGCACAGATCTCCAGTGTATCCTGGTTTACAAATACAACTTACACGGTTCTTTTGAAATGTACAACCTCTTGCAAAATTTCTATGTGTTTCTGGACACGGGCATGATTGACAACCAGAATAAATTGGATCACCATAAAAACCTTCGCCACATTTTTCACAGTTTGTTCCACCAGTATTTTCGCGACACATCTGAAAATTTTAAAGCAAATATAAATTTGGAATTATTTAAAAGTCATTTGTGGATTACTTCACAATCTCCAGTGTCCTTATTACATCGTTCACTGCGTCCATTGCAATTACAAGGCACAGAACGACCAACAAATTCTTCTAAGTTTTGTTCGTCACTTTCTATAAGCGTTTTCCATCGGAAATAACCTTCAGCAGGATCTTGACAAGATGTTCCATTGTATAATTGAGAACATCGACATTTTTCAACACCAATTGCTAAATTATTTCGGGAGCCCGACAAATAAATTCCAGTGTCTAAGGTAACATTTGTTATCCTGTGTTAAAATGATTTGAATTTAAAATTGTGATACACGATAAATTGAAATGATTTCAAAAAATAAAAATTTACGTCTTTTATTTAATTTGAAAATGTACCTACACGACCTGTGTAAAATCTACCCAAGAAGTCCCTCTTACAAAAATGTGTTTTATATTTTGTAACGCTGTCATAATGACTGCTCGACTAACATTTTTTCCATTAACATGATATCTCCAATTGTCTTCATTTAATCGAACAGAATACGAAATGTTTGGAGATATTTCGAAGATTTCAGACTAAATAAGAGAAATATATTATTGTTTTGAATTATTCAATTGTAAAACTTTAAGTATTTTTACCCCGAAATAATCAATAATCAATTTATTATGTGCGTGTATTTGAATTAATGGAAACCGCTGCAAAACTCTTTTATCAAGCACAGTTTCACATCCTTCCGTGATAATACTATACTGAAGATAGCCGTCATAGCTTGAAATTCTGTCTCCATAGAATTGTGGTGGAAGCTGGAAATATAATGGAACCTCAAAGCCGTTGAGTGATCCAATCGATACATTTCCTATAAAATAAATATACAATACCTTTTCCTCTATAATATTTAAATAATCAATTAGTTTAGCTTACCTAAAGAGCTCGGGATCAAATTCAGACCATTTAATATTTCAATCTGAGCATCTTCCCGATTCATTCGACTACCTTCCATTTTAATAACGATCACATATTGTTGTTGTAAATATTCAACACTAAGATTTCTTGAGTTAGTCGCTCGTATTTGTCCCCAAGATAAATCACTTTGTTGACATTCTTCTGATCTTCCGAAACAAAAGCAACGTGTACACCCATCCTTATTGTGTTTCGATAGACCAAATGTTGACTGGCGACATTCATCGCATTTTTGTCCTGTTACCAAAGACTTGCAAGGACATTGACCATAATCATCACATGATATCACTTCATTGTTATTCAAAACACTAGAACCATCGCGATTACAATTGCATCGTTCACAATTTGGATAACCGTAATAACCAGCGGAACAGTAGTCACAACGACGACCACTAAAACCTTCACGACACACACACTGTCCTGAATATAAGTCGCATGACTGCCCAATTGCTCCTATGCGATCACAGTCACATAACTTGCATCCAATTTTATGTTCCCAGCCCCAGGAATTGGGATAACATTGCTGGCAATCAGTTCCTTTGCTTAAAGCTGGACAAATACAACGCCCTGAATCTGGATCACAAATATACGCTGTATTTGTACATATATCGCAACCTAAATTTATAAATAAAACGTTTACATTAGAAATGCTAAAATAAAGATTTGTCTTTAAAGTAAATAATTCAAAGAGACTAACGTTTACATCCATGAATTGAAAAACCATAATGTGCATCCAAACATAGGTCACATTTTAGACCCCCAACGCCTGATTTACAATTACATTGTCCTGTATATGCGCTACAGGCCGAATCTCGACTTCCTGTTGGATCACATTGACAACTTTGACATCCTTTTGTTGACTCTAAATTCCAAAAACCATTAATACATTTATCACAAGATCTTCCTATAATATTTGC
Source organism: Catotricha subobsoleta (assembly GCA_011634745.2). Lineage (NCBI taxonomy): Eukaryota > Metazoa > Arthropoda > Insecta > Diptera > Cecidomyiidae > Catotricha > Catotricha subobsoleta. The sequence continues at coordinate 12,946 of JAABKK020005150.1, forward strand.
CCGACAGAAACATTGTCCAGTGTGTCGATTACAAGATCCCCCTAATGAACCATATGGATTACATCGACAATCTAAATAGAAATTTAAAAAAAAAATATTTAAAAACTAGATATATTTGCTAATTAATTGTAGTCTCATTTAATTATTTGTATTTACTATTTAAATTAACAAGAACAAATTAAAAAAAATGTATATATGTATATTGAATAGTTAATTTGTAATTGGTATAAATCTTCAATAACAATTTTATTTTGTTTTATTTACAATAGTTATGTTTCTCATTAGTTTCACGTAGGTGTTTTGTTACACATAAATAATGGTAGAAAAGAATTATTGCGTGCTAAAAGGTAATATTGATTATCAACATTACATTCATTCAATACTATTATTTATTTTTTATTATTCTGATCAGCACTAATCAATATGTTTTACCACCTACATGACTAAGAGTCTAAGATATAGTTATTAAATTGCATAAACACACAATACTTGTTTGCATTATAGAATATCTTCTGGGTGTGACGCGAAGCAATTTTATAATCATAAAACCAATGCTTGTATTTCTACAATAGAAATTTT
>JAABKK020005161.1:13480-61653 GCA_011634745.2 Catotricha subobsoleta
TTTTTTTTTTTTTTGTTATTTTATATATTCTTGTGGGGAGAATACACAATGCACATGACGCTTCTTATCGATTTTCACAATTTCAATGTAATGCACATCATTTCCATTCTTACATATTTCAAGGACAAATTTTATGTGTTAATGTAATGTGCTGCAATATTGTTGCTATGGCAACTGTTTTAAACTAAAACTCAGCTGCATCCACATTTAATAATAGATTTTTTTTTTTTTTTATTTCTATTGTAGTTTCAATGGAAAATGAATAAACAATTTTTTTTTTTATTTTATTAAAAGCTCGACAGACCAGCTATATATAATCTAAAATAAAATGGTATATAAGACCGCTAAAATATATACGTGTAGCTATTATAATGTTATATATAAACCAGTACTAACTATTTTTGTAATACAAAAAAAAAATCTGTATAACACAAGAAATATAGTCGTCATTTAGGTTGAGTTTTATCATCATATGTACTTATTGTAAATATAAATTATGATAAATAGAATGACCATGAAGTTAGAACGTGAAAAACTTAAATCAAAATAAAATGCAATGTGTGATAGATATAGAAATTGATATATATGTATAACACAGTCTATATATATTGTACTGAATGTGTATAAGTTTTTGTTTGTTTCTTCTTCTATTTTTTTTTAACATTAGGTACTACGTATTGAAATATAGCTGGTGTAATACATCTCGTCTAATAATAATAATAATAATAATAATAATAATAATAAATTATACAATAAATATTTCGTGTACACGAAACCCAACAAAATCAAGCTAGTAAAATAGAAAAAAGTGCATCCATGTAGTGGGACACGTGCACTAATACACATGCAAAAAAAATCAGCGAATCACACATAAAATTATTATTTTTGTTGAGAAAATGTGGGCGCACTGAAACGCAATAACAAAATGCATATAAAAGTAATGATAATAATAAAAATATAATGGTTTTATTTTGTGTGCAATGCTGTATGAGTGTGCCTGTGCTCTGTTATATGTTTCACTCATATATATCTATTCATTTTTCCTATTCGCAATTTTAATTACAGAAAACATTTTCTGTTTTTCCTATTTATTCATTTTAATATTCAAATGCTACAATGTATATTATTGTGTTTTAATGAAATGCATACAAAATATTGGCCAATAAAATTATTTTATTGGCATTGTGCGCACTAATAATAGATGGCGGTTTGTTAAATGCATATTATTATTAAATGTTAAATATGTAAATTGAAAGTACATTTATAGCCTTTTTGTACTTGTAAAAATGTACAGAAAATTTGTTCGTATAATAGAAATAAGTGAAGAAAAAAAATACATATTTATTGTTTAGCCAGGTACTATCGCTATAAAGTTCAGTTAGGTATCATTATTTATAGTTGTTTTGCATTCTAGATTAGATGTTAGGGTTACATAAATATTTATGAACAATTTTTTTTTTAATATAATAAAAAGAAAAAAAATATGGGAAATTAGAGGGTGAGGTGTACGCGTGCCAACACATCAAGATTATTTTAAATTCGTTATAAACGAATCAATAAATATGGTGTTTAGAAATATACTGAGACCAAATAAGAAAGCTCGTGGCTGTTGTGCAAAACTATATCTTTCATTACTGCATAGAGAGAGAGCAGAGCATACATTACAAATCGAATTATGGTATAATGTGTTGGAACAAATATACCATCGATTAATTTGGCTTACACCAGGACAGAGTATATACATATAAACAAAATGTTTATCCACATAGAAATCCATTTTTCAGTTTTCTGTTAATAATGACGTTTCATGTTATATTCTTTATTGCTGTCACAATATGTTCACTGTTACTAACTGCCTGCCTGCTAATCGATACAATATTGATATTTATATACATTTTTTTTCCACATTTATTTTCAAGCGTACGCTAATGGATGATTATTTATTTATATTTATTATTATCGCGCACACAATAATTAATAATTATTTAATAACCAATGCCTCTGTAAAAAAAAAAAAATTATACAATAAACAATACGAATGCAATATTATGGAATGAAATATGAACTTTTAATATGCAAAAAAAAAAAAATTATATATAAATAATAATAACAATTATGAACTGACACAAATGTTGTAGTGCACTGTGCCAAGTACAAGGTTATAACTTATGGCTAATTTTATAGATTTCTTTTTTTAAAAATATATTTTATTGGAAAATCGTTATTTTTTTTTATACTGCTGTTGGGTTCGAATTAGTACATTAAATTTTGGCTTTATACATTTTAAGATTATATTGATTTTTATTTTTCATTTAATTTATAGCATTTTAATAAAAAAAAAAAAAAACAATTTTTTTTTTGTATAACATTACAGTGTTGAATTATAATTTCATAACATTCCGACACTTGATTGATTTTTGTTCATGTTCAATTATTATTATTGCAATAAGGCATATTTAAGGTATATACAATATTAAATAACCTGATAGAGGGAATCGAATCGAACCGAATCACAAGAATCGCTGATGGTGTCTTAACTTCAGCACCGAACCCTGCAAATAATTTGCTAGAACCAAGCCCCCTATTCAATTTTTGTCGCTATTAAGTAATTCTGTAAAATTGTACTTTATTTTACTCATTTTTATGGAATTGATGTAAAAAAATTACTTTTTTGCTGAACCGAACGTCAAAAACCCCTACTTCAAAACCGAACCCTTAAACTTTCTTTTTACAAGAACCGAACTCGTAAAGAATTGAAGGGATACGCTTACCTGCACTGACATACTAGGCTTACTCCAATACGTTCCATATCTCTACATAAAATAAGCTTTTTATAAAAAAGGAAAATATATATATTATTTTACAAATATCTCGATAGCAATAAATTTATATCTAGTATTCCTTAGGTACTAGTAATTGTAACTTGATCAATAAATAGCATATATTTATATATGAATTTATACGATTTAAAAGCAATACATTTTTTTTTAACAGTCCTATCATACACAACAATATAATAAATAATAATTTAATCCACAAAAAAAAATGTGAAATTCTCATATTACTCGCAATCCGTTGATCGGAAACGTAAATTTTGAAGCGTTAAAAACATCATGATATTATTCAAGAATAAAAATCGAAATAAAATCAGACTGCTTTGCAAATAATCTACTTCAAAAGTAGGTAAAATGTAATTTAATATCCGGTATAATAATTAATATAAATTCATCTCTAAAATTAAACACAGTTAATCAAAAGAAACAAAAAAAAAAAAAAAGGAAAGAAAGAAAGAAAGAATACAAAAAATGTTTGGATTCCATAAGCGCGCAGTAGGTAGAGTAGATACACATATTTCCACATACTTGTGCGTAGTCAATCAATGATGAATTAAGGTCTATATTGAAATATCGGTTTGACGTCATTGAACACACGTTTTCAAGAAAAGACATTTTTATCAAAAGAAAACAAAAAATGGTTATATCCCTCTTGCCTGTAATTTGCTTTAAACATTTTTTTATTTTTATAATAATATAAATGTTCGCCCAGCAAGCAACCAACCAACCAACACAATTCCAAACTATATTCAATACAAAATACCATCATTTTATTTAATGTCTACAATAATGCAGTGTGTATAAATTATATTTAAACATCCATAAGTACAAAGATTATATTTGCAATGTCACCTAATTACGAAATAGCTAAAAGGTAATTTACAATTCATAATATAACAATAATATGTTATATATATATATATAAATAAATGGATATTATTGTCTTTAGTCTAGACATGTCATATTTTACGAATATTATGTACATTTATTAGCTGTAGCCGGTACGTTAAAAATATTGAAAAGACATAGAAAAAGATATAAGTATATTGCACGCAAGTCGATTATATTACAACTTACAAGTCTATATATTTCTAAACAAAACCAAAATCAAAAACTGATCTATTGTGGAACATGTATAACAGCAAAAAAAAAAGAAGAAAAAAAAGATTATATGCATATCTTATAAACGAATTTACTTGTTGTGTCGGGGCCTAGTCTGCAATATGTCAAGTGATATTTTGATAAAGACAGACAATTCGCTCAACAGCGAATTGTTTAATGTATTTATTTCAGCACTGTAAAATGCAAAAAATATATATATATAAAAAAAATGTTTGAAAAATTTGGTACAAATCCATAGCCACATAGCAGCACCAGACATGCTAACACACTTCTCAACCGTTGCGACCTTTTCAGCATCAATTTTGTTTTTGTTTTGTTGTTGTTGTTGTTTTTTTATTTGCTCTTTAAATTTTAAATTGTACCAGAATATTTTATTGTTCATATGTTAAAATGTGACCGGCCGGCCAAATGAGAACAAATACGATTCAAAAATACTTAGAAAATAAATATTTTGTTGAAAATGTGCCGATTCAAAAATTCCATTCAGACAAGTAACGCTTAAATTGAATATTACTTACGTAATTTAACAGAAAAAAAAAAAAACATATATATTATCATTCCATTTATTAGTATTATTGAAACAGACATACTGTCTCTCTAACGATATAATATTGTCAAGGTCATGTGATTTCTATTATTATTCAATAAAGCGAAAAAACGTTGATTATTATTTTTTTTTTTAAGTTTGTTTTTTTTTTTTTTTAATTGTCAATAATTTACAATCAATAATAAATGTAATGTTTTTTTTTTTGCCTTTAAATCGAAAAACCAACCATTAAAAGATTTACTAATTATTTTCATGAATTTTTTATGAATGTTTGTAAATCGTTAAAATCCGTATGCATAGAAATGGTTTTTTGAGTGGTTCGATTGTGTTACGTCAATGATATTTGTCGTATGCGCAGTAAATGCAAGCAATGTTTTTTTTTTTATGAGAAAAAAAAATCCTATATAAATTGTAATGGATTTTCATCTAAAAAAAAAAAAAAAATAAATATTGAATAGATCCACGATTAATGTATTACATATTAAAATTAATTTTTTCACTTGAATGTTAAATACCTAATTAAATCTGTCACAATAATTATTTACAGAAAATTATTAATTAATTTTGCTGATAATTTTACAAAATTATTATCGTACACGTGGGTAGGTTTTACAAAATTCAATTTAAGTAATTATGTTGGAAAAAAGTGACAAACAAATTTTGTTGTTGTTGCTTGTCAACGCTATAATTATCGTACTGTTTTTTTTCCTATCATATGTTAAATAATTTAAAATCGGTATTTTGATTTCATTATATGTAATATGGTGAAGAACTTTCATTATGCTCGACCACTATTCGTATACAAGCATCACAAAACAAAAACAAATCCCCATATCAATAGCATATCTATCGATTTTATACTTATACGTTATACCCATCGAATAAAAACATCCATTAATCATTTCTCATATGGTTTTGTTAAGCAAATATTTTACCATAATCTTGTATGTGGGTTGCCATTTATGAAGTGCAAAAACAAAAATCGCGGGCTGTCTACAGTAATTTATTTTGTGTAAATTTGACACTTTATACACACACACGATGCGAACGACCCAGATAGATTTTCCATCATTCATACCAGAGATTTGTTTATTCCCTTTCCTAAATCAAAGCCATTATAAAAAAAAAAAAAAAAAAATATATGCGAGGTGAATTCAAAGGGTTTAATGTTAATGTAATCCGGTTCAGTGATTTTTTACATTGTTTTTTTTTTCTTCTATTATTTGCTTTTATAAATATCGTCGCCTCTCTGACATCACTCTGTTTTTGTGCTATGTGAATTATATGGAAGGGTATTATGTTCCTATTTTTAAAGTTTAAAGTTTATAATGAATTATAAATTTATACCTGTTTTGATTATATTCAATAGAGTAAAATCAATTTTTTTTTTTTTTTTTGCTTACGGTCCAGGTTAATCTGAATATCAAAGCACTTGATTAAACAGACTTTAAGTGACGTACATTTACCCTTGAATTTTTCAGCATTTTATTTTTATTCGAAAATTGCCGGTAACTGCTGGAAAAGCTCTTTTTGTTATTATTTCGTTGTTTTTTTTTTTTGTTTTTTTGATTATATCTAAAACGTTACCTTGTCAATTTCCATAAATAATTTAAAATCATTTTCGTTGAGGGTAATAATCTCGTTAACCCAACCGACACATAATTATTTAAAGTCTGCTTATCTGTCATATACAAATATATTAATTGATGTGTTTTTCTTTTTCTTTTTTCAATTATATTTTACCTGAAATCGATATTAAATTTAAAGCTGTAATTATAACGCAACAATGAACAATATTTAATTACTTCTGTTTAAACATGCGTCATTTAAAAATAATTAAAGCAAATACAAAGTAAGTAAAATATCTTGCATTTTACAAATATGTAAAACACGACACGAATTTATAAGTAGTCGACCTGCTGTTTGTTCATCACAGTCATCAGACTTTTCATGTTTTGTTTTTTTTTTTTCCATACACGACCAAAAAGGTAATTGTACTCATTTTAGTCATTTCAAAAATTATTAATTTATTATCATGAACTTTAATCTTTTGGATATAAAAGCGTATTTGACTTGGTAGGCTGCGTCTTTAAATATCAAAAGAAATCTGTTTTATTTTTTTTGTTTTCCATACGTTTAAAAAGTAAATAAATAAAGTTCATTCTTTTGTACACATTTTCGGAAATATTCTAAGAAATCTTGTGTATTGTTTTCTGATGCGACAAAATTGTGCTAAGTTATTTTTAATAACTCAATTTTCGGTATCTACTTTGTTGTAAATGTTTGTCTGTTGGTTGTCTGTGAACTCTTTTTTTTTTTTTTTTGATCGAAACATTCATTTTTAAGGTTTAAGGTTATTTAAATATATCTAGTAATTATTTTTTGACGTAAAATCATAATCGATCTAATTAAATGAGGGGGGGGGGGGGTGTTTCTTTATCGTGGAGACTTATCCAACTGTTACAACTTACAAACATTTTTTAAATTTTTTTTTTGGATATAGATTTTGAATTCTATGAAATTATTATTTATCTATATAATTAAAAATATCAATTTATTTCAAGGACTGAGTAGTAATAATTAATACCCATTTACACATAATTTCGATTTTTCAATACGATTCTAGAAATTCCATTATTTATATAGAAAAAAAGAATTCTACTAAATAATCAATAAACAGAAGAAAAAAAGAAAAACTAATCTAAATATGATAAAACCAAACCGTCGTTCGCTACGTTAAAACCATTAAATTGACATTAAAGTGTATGCGTGCGTGCTTTTTTTTTTCTCTTCCCTCGTTTAATAACTAGTTGACATTCTCCTAGCTTAATAATCTTTGCGCATGCATAAATGACTACGAGAATAAGGTGGTTGAACTTACTTAAAAACACATATTATTGATTATCATAAATTACAAAATAAAAACAAACAAAAAAAAAGCTAAATCATATTAAAATGTGCAATGACTCGCATGACAATAAATAACTGAAAATATTATTTACATCATTCGGTCAATAATGCATACGCAAACACAATCGCCACTCATATATAAAGTAATAAAAACGGGCACCTAAATCGAATTTTAAAATGTGCACACACGTAAGGTATTTTATCAATAGAATTGTAATAAAATTCATTAATTATTTGTTGGTTGGTTGGTTATTTATTTATTTTTGTTTTGTGTCTTTTAAAATACGATACATTAAAATACTGATGACCTCTTTATCAGCTGACTGCACGTAAGTTAAAGTCGCTTAAAATTTATGTGCATAATCGCTACTTAAAACAACAACAACCAATAACATCACACGATGAGAACAAATAAAAAAAAAAAGAAAAGTCGAAAGCTTTTTTTTTAAAAAAAGAAATACATATTTTCGTTATATGGCAACGCGCATATTCCAATTGCATGAACAAATAAATAATATTTTATTTATTTTTATATATTTCAATGCAGTGAACTTGATTTTTTCTATTTTTTTTTTGTTTGTAAATTATTTCTATTAATTTTATTTTAAAAATGCTATTTAATTATTTTAATCGTGCAATGTTTATTTAAATGATTGTTAAATTAATAAGCAAATAGTTTTTATGTTCACTAGTTTAAAATATTATCGATACACGCAGCAGTCTGTTAAATAGGTGGGTGCATTCAACTAAAAAAAAAAAAATAATCGGGCGCGTAAGCAACGGTGCCCTATTTTATGATAATTAATTTCTATCAAATGAAATCAAGGATAATAATAATAAATAATTAAAAAAAAAACTATCAATTTGAAGCATTAGCGAAATAACTTTAAAGTTTTTTTTTTTTTTTTGCTTTACAAACAGGAATTCAGTCAAATAAAGATAAAATTAAATTTACTTCATAAATTTCATTCGTATTATTTGTTGCGTATTTTTTTTGGCATTGATCACGTTATGTAACCTCCAAAAATTCACAACTTTTTTTTCTTCCTCGGCAAAAAAGAACAAAAAAAAAACTTTTAATATATTTAAATGCTTTGCTTGTTTTTATATTTAAATACAAACAGTTTCAATGATATTTTATTATGAATAGTTTTTGTTTTTTTTTTGTTCAGTTTCATTTTATTTTACGTTATTTTTGTTCGCAAAACAATAATATCGCAATTTAGACAATATATAAAATATTTTTAGCAAAATATAAAATAGTTGCCAGAAAACCGTATGTAAGGTTAGTCTGCAAGGTGGATTTAAATTCGATGGAGATAATTAAATTTGAATGGTTGGTTGATTGTTATTCAGATAATCTGGTTTTAGTCTATTCGACTTGTGGCCAAGGCTTGGACTTATTAGAAAACCAGTTTCACTATAAATTATCAGATTTGAAGATAAATTATAGTTTGGTTACAAGGACAAAGTGCTAGTCAGATATTTTAGCGTTTTTTTTTTTTTTTTTGGAATTCAACTTTCTTGACATGATTCACAATATGTTGATAATGTTGTCGGAGGTCTATATTGTTCCGTGTATTTTTTAGAAGATTCTGCACACATTTTACAAGAATTGGGATTAAATACAATGTATCAGTATAGACTCTAATATTTCGGATTCCATTTTAACCTACAGTCTCTCTAGTTTTAATCCAACTAAGCTCCGAATATTTAATCTGCATATTTTAAAATCAATCGTTTCTTCTACTAAGTCACCTATTTCCAAATTTCTACGCAAAACACTTCTCGCAGTTTTCTTTCAAATCGATTACTATACTTTTTTCTATCTTTACGCCACACAGCACACATAAAAAAAAAAACTAATTAACAATAAATTCAAACGAACTTCCGTATTTATTTTTCAAATGTTAAATATATTAATAAATTATTTTTGTTGATTCTTGTGTATATTTACACAACAGCCTGAAAATGTAATGTAATGATCCACAAAAATATATTGAATGGAAATTAAAATCATGTTTTTGATTTTAGAAAAAAAAAATGTACTTTCAATTTTAATGCCGCTGGTTGTTGTTTTTTTTTTTTTTGTAATTTCCTAATCGAATATTAAAATTCAACCAACAAATTGTTGTCTACATCGGTTAAACACTTTTCGTCTACCTCAAAATAAAGTTTTATGTAATTTCATTTATAAATAACTCAATGTGTGTATTTATTTAACCTTTGATGCGAATATAATTATTGTTTCGTCTGTAACCTCAAAAACCGTGGGTCTCGTCTATTCATGAATAATCGAACCACCCACATTAATTGTTTAACAGTATTTTCCCTTATATTTTATCAAAATTTATCATAAGCCATCAGAATTTTAACTGCGATTAAGTACATTTGGTATAACGTTGCGTACAAATAATTTCAGGTAAAATTGGTTATATGTGAAAAGTTGTAGATATTTTTATTGGTTTTCTTTGTATTTTTGTTTTTCTTTATTTTTTCTTTTCTTTTGAGTGTAATTGGAGTTTATGACGTTCTAACATTTTTCCACGAGTATAAGATTTATTTTTTGCGTAATATATCGTAACAACTCGACAATATGGTTGTGACGCAAACAAATTGAAAAATTGTGTAGGCGTTTAATAAATACTAAATAAGGATTACAAAAATGGTGGGTGGTTGGGTTCAATTGTTGTGTGTTGTAAATACTTTTAACGATTTACTTCATTTCTTTATTATTATATTTATTTCTTTCGTGCGTTAGGACTTTGTTAGCAATGACGACGGGGCTATGTCTTATTGAAGACGATGCTGAGATATACGCAATCGATTCTAAGTATTGTTCTTATAAATATAGAATTGATTTTCATCATTGTTATTGAGTCAGATTAAAGGTTATAGACCGTGTAATAATAACTTTTATCTGATTTTGTCTAAAAAGGAGCAGGCACTCATCGTATTTGACACTAGTTGGAGAAAATATTTGCCATTTCGATTTGTTAATGGATTTAGAAAATTCATACGTCCTTTCGGTGTATTATTTTCAAATTCTTTGATCAGACTATCGATGCTTTTATTACTTTTATTGTCCGTTTATGTTGGCAGCCAAATTGAATTAACGATAATTATTATGTTGTTCCGTGTTGTTCATGCAGAGACATTAATGGGCATGCCATAAATAATATATGTTATTACATGATAAAAGTAAAATGGCATAGAAATCAGCAATAGCAAATATTAATTAGCTTATTATTATCAAGTTACATATGGAAGTAACTAAATAGATAACTATTTAAGCTGTAGATAATTTTATAAAAAGAATCGGCTCTTTATTTATTAATAAGAGCCCTTCATAATATTTATTACAGTGTAAATATATTGAAAATAAAAATAACCAAATACATAGTAATGTGTAATGCAGTGTGTGTGTGTGCATATGATTGCACGTGTTGCTTCGTATTCAATCGCGTATTCCTTCCAATTCCTAGAGTTCATGGACCCTTTTGATTAACTGACTATATATAAAAATCATCATATAAAATTCTGCATTCAACTATAACTAAACTCTATAATCCGCCAACCAACAGCCTTTTCTATAAAAAAGAAAAAAAACAAACAAACCAACCAACCAACTATAAGTATAAAATGTCCATGTATGCTGTTTGTGGTGTATAATCATCTGTGCGCCGTGAAGTGACGTAGAAAATGAATCATCATCATCAACATCATGTTTACTTATATGCACACACTCACACATCGATACATGAATACATTGATTTTAATACTTTTTAGTTTATTATAATGTGTCGAATGGGGGAATATGAATATGAAATAGTTATTTGTTTACAACAAAATTCTGTTTCTTTCGGGGAAGCCTCTGTTACGAATGTAAATAATTGGAATAATGTGCTGTGCGCTATAAGCGACAGCATATCATATCACAACGTATTATGAACAGTCAATGTACTTCATTTTTATTTTTTTTTATATCGCTTGCTTACTGCGAAGTCAGTTAAATATATGAAGGGGGTGCCAGATACAGAATACAAAAAAAAAAAAAAATTATAATAATGCTTGTTTCTTTGTTGTTATATAGTATGTAAAGGAATTGAGCTTTGTTATGGTGTACAGAAATTTTATCGAATGAAATATGGTTGGAAGAGATTGATGTTTTTATGCATTTTCAATTCACGAGTTCTTTCAGTTTTTCATCTTTTTTGTGTTAGTCTTATCATTCTAATCAAAAGAGTTTTTAAGCTAACTATTAACTGAATCTCATTTTGTTACTTATCACCAACAAATTTCCATTAATCAAACATATAAATTTTGCAATGAGTTTGCAAGGTAATGTAGAGGTCATGACGTTTTTTTTGTCTAGCATTGAAGGTTTTTTTCTTTTCTTTTTTTTTCTTTGTAATAATTCTCAAAGTCATGCTCAGCTCACGTTTTGTTCAATTTGGCGTCGAGCTGCAACTTAAGATAAGATGTGAAAGTCAAACGTTAAACATTTATTCCCATTATTCCCATAATTTAAAATCGAATTACTCAAATCACTGATTTTGCAATAATTCTTCTCTTTCTTTGAAGCCAGACATGTTTTTATTAATATGTTTCGGTACCATTTTTTTCACTCATACTCATAATAAACTACATTTTTAAAAATCTTCCAAAAATGCTTCTACTCAAGAAAAAAAAAAGAAAAAAACTGAATCCTTACAAAACGTAAACAAAACAAACAAAAAAATGAATCAATAATTTGAAACCCTTGTTAATCTTTCCAAAGGTCATTACACTTTGTATGAATTTGTTTGTATGTGTGGTAGTTTTGAGTTAGTTTGTATTTCACCGAGCAATACACAGTTGTAATGTAATCGTGTGCATCTGTATTTTTAAAATATGTAATATCAAAGTTCTCTGGCATTTTATAATATTCCTTAAAGTCGCACACAATAACGACCTTTTTTCTGTTGTTGTTATTATTCTTTCTACATAGACTTTTTTTTATTATTATTATTTTACGCCGCGCTAAACAGGTTTTCATTACTTTAGTCATCTGTCTTATTTCATTTTCCTTGAAATAGGTAAACGCTATTGATAGAGTTTTTTTTTTTTTTTTTATTAATTTGATTCGATAAAAGAAAAATCAAGCCACTCTATTTTTACCATAGGCTTGTTTGGTACCTTCTCTTATTATTCCTACATATTTATTATATACCTCGAACAAAAGAATACCTTTTAATTCCGTGCATTGGAATTGAAAATATAATATAATAGCAAGGGATATACTTATACAGTTATACACATATGTATATATAGATATTATTTGATCGTTTGTATTCTTTCCATCGTTCAATTTGTAAAATGAAAATGTAAAAGAATTATAAAATGGTTAAATACACCATTTACCTGAACCTGCCTAACAAAAATATAAAATCGTTGAAAAAAAAAGTAGAAAAAAAAAGGAAAAATAAAAAAATAAACAACCGAATAATGTTTTTGTTATTCTGATAATTTTGAATCATGCAAATGCATTCACAAATACAATGCACACACATTGAACAAAAAAAAACTTCATATATATACAGAAAAACCAACACCGGCAAAATATATGCAACAACCAAATTCAAATATGGCGTTTGTTTTTGTTTTCGTTCGTTCTCTTTTCCACATACAGATGAATAGGCCATTGGTCCCATTTTCATTTTGGTTCTTTGTTATTATTATTATTATTGTACATTTTTAGTGGTGCGACAGTGTATTGCACCGGCAAGGCAACAAACTATAGTATTTTTCATCAATTTCTATTTTATTATTCCAACATTTTATTTTATATTTTATATAACTATATTGTTGATGGTAGTTTTAAGTTTTACACATGCTCATTCTACAGTTCTTCTAGGTATTTAATATTATGTTTCATAGCAGGCCATCATCAATGTGGAGCCAACATATTTATAATTAGAGTGGACGGATTTTGTATATGGGACAGTTTTACGAAGACCGTTCTTATGAGTTTTATGACTATCTTACATTTTGCAAATTTCATTTCATTCATTAAAATTGAAATTAAATTGGTCAAATAAAATCGGAAATGAATTCATTTAATAACGAATAGAACGGTTATTAACTTGCCGAACTTGCTAACGTTGTTTGACCATTCCATTTTGGGACAATTCAAATATTTGAAGAAATTTTAAACCCTTGAGATCACATGAAAATTCCCAGAGATAAACTTTAGTGGACTCTGTCTGGTTTTGATATTCCTGAAAAAATAAATAAGTACTTTGACATGATTTATTGCTAATAATACATACTATGTAGTAAATTCTCAAAACTTCGATGAAAACATAAACCGTCCACCCTAATATTGTATCGTAGGACGTAGGTAACCATGCAATGTTTTCGCATTGGAAATACCTATTTTGTATGAAAAACTTTGATTTTATAAAAACAAAATGCTGAAGGACAAAAGAGATATTGACATAAAATAAATTAATAAAGGTTCAATCTTGCGCACATTACGGATTTTTCTATTTTGCTTAAAATTTAGAAATTCTTTATTTTTTTTTTTTTGGAGCATCAATATTACATATTTTCTCATTTATTAAAAAAAACATTTTTCTTGTACAAATAAAAACTATAAATATTTGATAACAAAAATATTTCTATTTAATAACGGAATTATACAATTTTATTCAAACATATACCGAAAACTATAATTTTACGTTTTATTCTGGAAACGGTTATTTTGTTATATATATATAGACGACGCGCGCGTACAATTTTCATATAAACATATTATTATTATTTTATTCATTGTTTGATATTTTCATTGTTCCCTTTTTTTGTTCATTGTTCAATTATCAATATTTTATTATGTTTATTGTATTTATTATTATTATTATTGTTAATAATTTATGTTATTTTTTTTTATTATTTGGCCGTTTTTGTTGTCAATTTACACATTGACCAATTTATTCCCATTACAAATATTTTTAATGGTTTAGTTAATTTCATTTAATGTTATCTCTATTGATTTTTACGCATTTATGGTTTTTGTTTAGTATTGGTTTGAAAATAATCTATTTGATCAAATAATAAATGTTACGATTTGATGACTGAAATGATATGCTTTCGATGAATGGAATTGTGTTCTGCAATAGATAAGTACGGATAAAATTTCACTTTTTTCACACTTGATTTAGTTTTGGGTAAGAGTTAACGGGTTAACCAAAATGTTTAGGTGTTTTCAGAATGTCCTCCATAAGAAAAATGTTATTTTAGTTGTGAGAATGTTGCATTACTGAAATTGGGAAATATTCTTTTTAAACAATTTTAATCAAGTATTTATGATAAAAAGATTTCATTTAATTACAACGTAGATTCGAAGCGAAAGCAACTACATTACCTAAAAAAAAATTAACAAAAGAATTGAAAACTATTTACTCCCATATGTAAGTATTCCCGGCGTAATTTTTATTTGATTCAAAATTATTTCAAATTGAAAGGTATTGTAAGTGTAAGTACCTACTTGTTTTGCAATTCAATATATATAGAAATTGCGCATGAGCAAACAGATAATAATATTATAACAGTTCAAGTCTGTAAAGGTCCACGCCACCCAAAGCCGTGTATTAAACTCTTATATCTTGCTTTATTTAATTCTTTATTTTATTTTATTTATTTTTTTTTTTTATTATTTTTATCGTATTCAAGTGAGTAATATTCTATACGTACGGTTTAAATATACATGGAATAAAACAGCACACATTCGAGTTCAACGAACGTTGCCGGTCAAACATTTTGTATATATATCCAACCAAGGTACTTCTTCTATAAAAGCACATAACAATATTTATATACGCAGCAGATTCAAGTTTCCCGGTCTTTTTTTTTTCATTATTATTTTTTTTTTTTTTTTTGTTTTGTTATTGTGTTTTTATTATGATAATATGTGCTCGCGGTGCGGTATAAAACGCGTAATTCAAAAAGCAAAATGAGGATAAAAGGCAATAAAGAAGTACACGCTGTATATAACAAAAAAAAAGAAGAAAGAAATCAAATAAATAAATAGCTAAATGTATGTGTACAGGCGTCCGACGCACACCCAGCTCTCTTTCTCTCTCTCTCCGTGTTAAAATTTTAATATTGGGCAAGAAAATGAAAATAATTTTAAATTATATCATAATATGAATGACGATTTATACAAATTGCGATTTACATATTTTTGATGTGTGTGTGTGTGTGTGTGTGTATCATATTTTCATAATGGCGATATAGATCTTCAAATTATAACAGCGATAGCCCTCATCAAATAAAATATAAATATGTTTACCTATTGCCGGCGATATATATAAATGGACTTCATTTACCTAATTAACTGTTTAATTTGTGGTACTTATTTATTTATTTAATAATTTTTTTTTTTATTATATGGTTCTAAACTATGACTAATTAAATATTAAATTTTCTAAATGTCCCATTTAATTTGACTTATTATAATTTTGTGTTGTTGTTTGTTCTTTTTTTGGATCACAAAATGTTTAAATTGCTTTATTTGAAACATTTTAAATTCAATTTACAATTCGTTTATTTTTAGATAGTAATTTATTATTAATAATCAGACAAAATTTATTTTCGATTCAAATCAATTTAAATTCAAATACATATAGCTACAAGAATCTATGAAATATAAATAAGAATTTTATTTATATAATGTTGATGACGTCATAATTTATATGGTAAAGGTAAAAAAAAAAAACTTCTTAATGCGATCAACCAATAATAATCAAGTGGTCTCGACCAGTTTTTATAAGAAATAAGTTGAAAGGATAAAGGATGAACAATTCTGTAATTGATTGTTGACAAAGAAATCAGACTCAACCTTTAACCGGCTGATTAAAAGAATAATATTTTATTAAGGGATTGTGATTAATTTCACATGACCCTGTTTCTCTATCACCATTCAACAATTTGATCAATTACCTCGATATGATTTTCTTTATTATAAATATATATTAGCTATTTTCACGATGACATCATCATGACGTTGTAACATATACAGATACACAAACTAAACAAAATGAATTATCAACACCTACAAATTCACCTACGCGTTATGCGAAAAGCTAACATTTCTGGCTAATGACAAATAAAGGACATAACGTAAACATATTCAAACGTGCTCTATTATTAAGGATTAGGCTGGATGATAGATACAATATTCAAGATATTATTGTGTAGGCGTTGTAGATGTTTTTCTATGTTGCGCGTGCATCGGATTTGTTAATTCTCTTAGATATTTAAATACCATTAACATCAATCAATAAAAAAAGAAAATTATACAAAAAGTTTTCCATGTATTTTCAATCTTGATTTCCTTTGTGCCATTTCTAAGAACAATTTCATTTAAAAATATAGTAGACTGACCACTTAAATTAAACGGATAAAAATCTTGCGTGGTAAATAAATAATAAGAGCTTTTCTATTAAAACAATTTTCAAAGAAACGTTCCATTGGCCTATTCAATTACTTTTTCGGCTTTCTTATCCTGTCCAACATATAATGCATTATAATGCAAAGAATTAAGCTATTCATTATGACTTCAGAATTATAATTATGTTCAACTGATGTTTTCTAAAATTAAAAAGAAAATCAATAAAACGTCCCTCTTAAATAGGACAAAACGAAAACAACAACAACATTTCCATCTAATATTACTCGTAGTGCAATTGTTGGTAAACAAAGAACTCTCATCATAAAATTGCTATGTATAAGAAGAATCGACAAAGAAAAGAGTCAAATAAAGTAAAGATGGCTTCGCATTCGCGCCTTATAAAAATAATACCTATATGAAAAGAAGCACAACAAACGATGTAAACAAAAATATTCAACTATGCTGTTATGCCTCTGTGTCGTTGTCGCCGTTGTAGTATATGCGTTTTGAACTCTATAGCCTTACCAGAGAGTATCATCCATGATCATGTTTTATAATATTTCATCTTATATAATTTTTTTTTTTACTGTTATACCCTGACTAAACTACTATACCGCTTCTTTTTTTTTGTTGCTATACTTGTAAGATTATTTTATTATTATTATTTTATATTTTTTCATCACACACCGGTTGATATAATCATTGCTCGTGAATCTTTATAAATCGTTGCTATTCGGCTACGACGCAATTTTATAATATTTTTTTCATCACTTTTTTTTTTATGTGAATAAAAAACGTAATCAATTCAAATACATCCAAAACTGAAAAAAAAATCTTATCTAATTAAAACTATGCAATAATTCTATTTTGACACTTGCGCACATCGCCCAGAAACATCGTACTTAACATTTTTTCTATTGAAAATATGATTATGATTATGACATTTTTTTTCTATATTATACAATTATTTTTGATTTACATCCAAATTTTAATCCTTCAAAGCTTGACAATTATTTCCTTTTTTAATCATTTCATTAAGTGGAATTATTTCAACCCTTCTTAGCTTGACAATTATTTCATTACGGAGAGGAAGTGGTTATTTATAATATTCATAAAAAGTCATCATGAATAAATTGTTGTATGGTGGATACCAAAACAAGCTTTTTGCATACATACACATAATTTGGTTGTGAAACAGAAATCGCTATTTTTCTTCTCGACTTCAGCGGAATAGAGAAAAGCAACAACAAATCGATAAAAAAGATTACTTGGAATTTCCCAACCAACCAAAAAAAAAATAATAGCATCGTACCGCAATTTTCGTGTAAATAGTAAAGTAACTAACCCTGATAGATGAAATAAATACATGGGTCGGTGGGTGATGTATAATCGCGCGCGCACAATATTTTGTTTCTGTCGGTTTCGAATATTTCAATTGAATATGATAAATCGGTTAAACTCGTTTTCATAATATTCCACATTTTCATATATCGTTTGAGAAAAGCTCGTCACATTTTCCAACACCACAATAAATAAATTGGTGCACCAATACATCAACGAAGAATTTCCTTGTACAATACCAACGAAATTGATATTACCCAGTGAATGGAAAATATGGAAAATCCCTTTCGGTGTGTAGGATCATTTAGTTATGTGTTAGTTTGTGCCAGGATGAATGTGTGATTTTGGATGATTGTGGTAGTAGCACAATATGACCCCGACATAATAAACTTATCCTACAATATTATGTTTTTGTGGGTTGCGCGATACGAAAGCACATATACATACTATAAATTTTAGCATTGAGTTTTGTTAAGGCCAATGGGTGGTTTAAAATGGTATGAGGTGGTAAGGCAATATAATTTTGTGTGTTGGTAGATAGGAAACTAGGTCAAATGTGCAGGGTGTATTCTACATTCTCTTGTTAAACATATTATATTTGGTTAAGGTTAGGCCAACCGGAGTTTGTGCTTTTATTCTTCTTTGTGCGAGAACGACATAAATACTTTATTACTATGCTGAATATTATAAATTAAGGATTTCTATTGTTGAATATTTTAAGCTTTATTTCGTTTTCATTTTGTTTCTTTTTTTTTCGGGTGCAGAGATTTTAAAATTTATCATTTTAATCTTGTGAAACATAAATATTTGAAATTGTCATGGATATGTAAGAAAAGCTTTCGCAACAAAACCAGTTAACATTCAGAATTTTGTTTTTATTTATTTTGAATTTGTTATCACCATATCAGCGTATGGGGAGGGGGGTCGTCCTTTATAGAACATATTCTATTATTCATCGAAATATAATGGTCTTTTTCAATTAACGATATTATCGTTAACATCAAAGGCACGTGCTGAGCTAACGGAAATTGGAAAATCATGTAGAAAAATATTAACTAAACTAAACTTATCTTAATCAAAAGAATATATATTTCTTTATTTGTATTCGTGTAGAAGTTCGACTTCGAAGTATTTACAAATATTGAAAATAATGAATGAATATCCATTTGGATGAAGTTACCATACGCACAGCCTAAAACACGAAGAAGGTCATGCAAAGGAAACATGATTTGCAAAAATGAAAATAGATGAAACACACTAGCACAGAATTCTTCTGAAAAATGTTTATATCTTCATGAGTCTTTAAATAATTAATTTTTTTTATTGTATTTTGTTAATTGATTTTTTAATTAAAATAGATTCTCTATAGACGATCATTTATAATTGGTATACTATTTCTTTTTTATTTTTGAATAAGTAGAGGCATTTCAATGATTTGTAAATTTGAAGGTCCGAAAAACGGAACAAAAATTGTACTTGGACAAATATATAGGCATTGGTCTGGTTGAGAATTTGGGATATTTATCACTCAATTTTTTTTATTTATATTTAATGACAGAGTATTAGGTTTCATGTTTTTTACTTTCATATAAATGATTATAAATGGTACGTTTTTTGATTAACTCACATTTGTTTTTATTTGTTTGCTCTGATTAAAACAAATAGTTTGTAGTCAACTATAAACTAAATCATAATCATATTATTGTTCTATGAAATTCTGATTGCATTATTCCAGTGAAATGGATTTATTTGGCTTCATGAGCAATGTTCATGAACAAATCGTTTAATATTCACTTAAATATCATCGTATTTAATTTTTCAAGAATAAAATTAAACCTACAAGACGGTCGATTATAATTATGACCGGTAAACATGATTTCTATCGTAGCATATAATAAGTATAATAAAGGTAATACAGTCATTAATTCCAAAAAATAAACCAAAAAAAAAAAAAATTATATAAAAAATTAGTGATAAATGATATTGCACAATTTATATTCTGGTTGGACAAATAAATTTGAATATAAATTCACCAAATTAATGTACAACGACAAAACTATCATGATGTAGAGTTAGATAATTACATTAAAAGCAAATAGAATGAAAAAAAAAAAACATCTAATATATAAGTAACATTGTTAAATTATATATAGAATAAAAGAAAAATACTGCACGATGTCATACCGATGTCAATTTTGTTGTTATGCTCATAGTTAAGTAGCAATGTAGAATGTTTATTAGATAGAAAGGTATATATTGATTTCCCCATCACACAAATATAGAAAATAATTTGTTTGGTCGGATTCGGTTATAGAGGACATATTGAATATATCTGTGTGTCTATTATATAAACGCGATGTGTCCCAGAAAATTAATCCCAAAAACCCCATTATTGAACTAACAATGCTCTTCATTTACCCGCTATACCTTAAAAGCCATATAAAAGTATATTTCGTATTTTTTTTTTCACTGCTTCTTTCCATGGTTTTTGCTGTTAATAATGTGTGTCGTTGTTGGATAGCATTGCATATATACATAAAAAAAACAAAAAAAATAGGTGGGTATAAAATAATTGGTATAATGTTTTGCTGTAAAAGGCAAAAAGTCAAAATGTAGGTTACACGCGATTCGAATCCCGCATCCCGTAGTCTGCTACCATCATTCCTTATATACCAATTCAATATATAACACATAACGAAATATCATATATTTTGTATACAAGTAGTAGCTAGCAACAGCTATTCTAAATACCAAAATTCTCCGGCTTTGGTTTCTCTGAAGTGCTTATAGTTTTATTCTGTGTTCCATTTTTGTTATGTACGACCCCATTTTGCTCCATTTTCATTCGTGTCCTATTTACTTTACTTAACCAATAATAATATAATGCTGTGTGTGCCATATTTGATCCTATTACCGAGTTTCAAAACTTTACTTCGGCTTATATAATATATACATAATAGAGCTGTTTTCTGCTGTTCAGTACAGCTTTTTATTTTATATAATATATATATATTTGTGATACGAGAACAAAATATCCCATAATATATCTATGCTTGTGCTCCATAAAAGTTATAAAACTACTATTGCAACCTAAATATATTTTAGCGAAATTACATTCGTTTCATATCTATATAATATAATAGATTTTATACTTTTACCTCGTTCACTATATTGTATTTGACCCATTTAGAGGAATGAATAAAAACAGAGAAAAAAAAAATGTGTTAAAAACATAAATGGAGTAGGGCTAGGGAAACAACCTAAAACCATTTTCATTTAATGTATTATGTGGTAAATTATTGCATAAAAAGCTTTAGATAAAAGTCTAAAGCAGATATACAAACACAAGACAAAACGTTTTAAATTCCAGTATTAAATTCACTAATCGGCATTTTTACAAATGGGCGTTATGGAATAAAAATAAAAAAAAAGCCAATATTAAAAATTTAGGAAAAATATTTTTTTTTTCTGGTATTTTGAGATGCGGTAAACAATATCCAGCCAATAAAAAGCGACTAGAAAACTTTCGTCATAATCATTTTCGTATCTTAAATTTTTTATTTTGCTTTTATTTATTCTTTTTCTTTTGTATTTCTTTGTACTTCTGCACAAGTTTAATGTTTTTATTTCTTTCTTTTTTTTCTTTTCTTCAAATTTTTAGCCCTAAAAGCAAATAAATCTTTCATCATGAAACAATGATTTTTCTGTTTTCTGGTATTATGGGTCCAATTTTTAAGTACAAATATTGATTTGTAGATTCTCATAGAATTTTGTTTTTCTTATCAATTGCTATTTGCTTCGATATTCACAATATAAGCCTTTTTTCACAAATCAATCAGTTTTTTTTTATAATTTTTCTTTCTCTTTCATAGAAATTATTTACCCAGTTCTCAACTTTCTTTTTCTGTATTTCTTAAAAAAAAAAAACAAAACAAAACACAAAACATTGATAAAGGTATGTACATGTACAATAAACCGGAGACGACCATCATCAACCATAATGAATGCGATAAAACAAAGTAAAAGAATGAAATTTCACGAGCTATCGCTAAGTACATTAATTTTTCATTACAGTTTATTATTATCTCGATGGAAAAAAGAAAAGAACACAAGAACCAATCCCTAAACTACATAAATTATAAGCTTCCGTTTGTTGACAGTGTATGTTTATTAAGGCATCAGGCAGACAAAATGTGTGTAAAAAAAAAAAATTTGATAAAAAAACTCAACCATTTTTTTTTTTTTTAAATATATACTATAAGGTACAGCTTTTGTTTGTTTTTTCTCTAATTATAATGCGTGATAAGGTCGTCACCTCAAACACCAAATCCTATTCCAAATAAATTACCACATAAATTCTATGAACATTTATTATAAAATGAAACATTTTATTATCACCGAAACGGCAAAATGTTTTATAATTTTTATCATCAAAGTGAAAAACAAAAAAAAACAAAAAACACTAATCGAAAAGAGAAATAACTTAAGCGACCGGTTTATTTAACCTATTTTCAGAAAACTATTTATACAAAAATCATAATAATAATAATAATAATAATAAATAATACCATATCTCAGAGAATGCTCCATATTGCATGCTCGACCTAGTTTTTCATCATTAAATCATCATCAGTTTTGATGATGATGATGATGAAAATGGAACAACCCGGGGTCTGATGCATAATCAAACATATATGTAAAATAATTCAATGTACATGTATATGTTTGCGTCTCTGAAAATGTAGTGTAGATTATTTAATAACGCGCAATAGAAATTATATGCAACTAGAACTAGATCAACTTGTATTACATTTAAAATATTTCATTTATATATAAAATTAACCTAATAAGTTTCAACGTACATAAAATTAATGTCGTTTTCTATATAAAAATAGCTTAGTTTAGAATTAAATAGTTAATATAAAAAAACAACAACAACAACAAACAACAACATGTACAAAAACATTTGCCATGTACAAAAAAAATGTAGCATACAGATGAAGAGCAACAACAAACAACAAAAAAACCCGTTCATTATTTTCAGTTAAAAAGTAAAATGATGGAGCTGAAACATGCTTGCTCTATATATATTGCTTTGTTTTGGTTTTTTGTTTTTTTTTTTTTCTTTTTCAACTGTATTTACTCTACCGTCGCAACCGCCCGGTACGGCCCATAATATTATTGGCCTCAAAAACGAATATCAATTTTATTTATTTTCTGAAAACTCTTGTATCAATAGATTTTTGCTTGAATTTGGAAATTTTTGGTGAAACGTGTGCGAATAAAATATTCGTTGGAAAAACACACCTGCTAAGGGAAATTTTCTTTTATGTAAAAATAGAATTAATATTTTTCCATATATACATTTTTTTTATTATAATTTTAAAAGCGGAGATATTCTATTTAAAATTACATAAAAATAGAATAAATATTATTCTTAAAAATCATCAATAGAGCGAGCTTCCCTTTACAATAAATCTTCTCATCCCATTGGAAAATTAATAATTCATTGATTCGTATTTTCCTATCTTTCCGCGTATTATTTTGTAAATAGTCGAAAATTTCTAAACAACAACTTATCTAAACGTAGCGACTTCAAACATAAAGTTTCTAATTAATATTTAATGTTAGGTTTGCATAATATTTATTAGCTTTTGGATTTTGTTGTATTCATCATTAAACATTAAAGCTTTGTATACATTTGAGATATATTTACAAGCATTATGAATTTAGTAAATTGTGGGGCGCCGAAATGTTTCTAATAAGGTATTCTTATAATCATTAATTTTGAATAAATGCTATCACGCCATGCGGGCCCCCACCCTAACCGAAAAATTTTCTTCATTATTATTATTATGATATTTATTTATATATTATATATATATAAAACTGTTCCTCTATATTTTGTGCTAATTATGAGGCTGATTCAATATTCTAAGATTGTTCTAATTATGAAATAAAACCCTTTGGTCCATATTAATGTGGATTATTTTAATTATCAGAATTATTCGTTATATTTTCTATGATTAATTCTGACAAAATAGGTAATTACATTTTCTTACTTCTTGTCAGAAATAGATTTGAATGGTATCTGACAGATAGAATAAAATATATGAAAATACTTATCAGATTAAATATAATTTCAATTGGCATTGGGTTTTGCTTTTTTGATGGTAAGTATAGAAAAATGAAAACGGTTCCTTTAAATATATATTTTTTTTCTCTCTGTTAAATTAAGCTTAATATTATTCAAAGGTCATATTTCTGATGAGTTTTGATTGAAAGATTTTATATTATTTATGAATTTAAGAAACATTTGAAAATAATGAAATATATTCACAGTAAATGGTTTTCTATAAATCCGGTTTCGCAGAACCACATAATCCGATATTTATACACGTTAACCGAATGAAAATAATTCTCTCAACCCCTCCTAATATTTAAATACGTATAATTTTAAATTGAAATTTTTATTATTATAAAGAGCATAAATTTTACAAAAAAAAAAAAAAAAAACTATGTCAAATGATAAAATTAAAGATATTAGCCCGGAACATTTAAAACTAGGTCAATTGCAAATTGCATTTGTACAATATTTCTGTATTAGAATGTAAAGAGTGTTATATGGTTTTGTTATATAAAAATAATATGGTAATTTGGATGTAGGTACTGTACATCATATTGCTGAAAACTAAATATCAGCAATGTGTATATTTGTGGTATATATATTTGTATGCTCCATATACCCAGAAAGCCAGAAATAGAGAATCGAAAATATATTCCATGTTTGCCACCAATTTGTGTGTAAAGCATAATATAAGCAATCGCATATAGTTGGAAAATATAGGTTTTTTTTTTATATCAACGCGCATTTTACATATTGAACCAGAGAAGTACCATTATCATTTTCCCGAAAAGAGAAGCAAATAATCACATATACGAAATTTTCAAAAAAATAAAAAAAATAAAAATAAAAAAAATAGAATAAAAATCGGACAGAGACAAAGCCCCCAGCAAATTTTCCTTTTCTTTGCTATTTATGATTTTGTATAACGGTTTTACAAACACAACTTATTCAAGAGCACATAACAGATATTGATCTATTTTCTTTTTTATGTGTCATATTATATATAAATGTAAACCTTGCCATGCGTAGGGTGGTACATAGGAAAAATACCTTTACAAAAACGAATACACACAGTTAAAGCAATGAGATAGCGATAGATAGGAAATATATGGAAAATGAAAATTAGAGGGAAAATTTAAATTATATATACAGAGACAGACCCAAACTGTTTATATACTGGGTTTCCATAAGAAATTTCAATGATTCAAAAATAAAACCGTCATTACCAAAAAATGTTCGTTATTAATAAAAAAAAAAATATTTTATTTTACAGGCAAACAGCACAATATTCCAATGTACATGGAAAAAATGTAGTGTCATTCATAAAACTGTTGAAGAAATTGAAGATCATGTTCGTGAAGCACATCTTGGGTATTTATTTTGTTTTTCTATTAAATTATTTATTCTATTCAAATAATTTGCATACAATATTTATTTTGTTTTTGTTTTTTAAATATTATTATATTATGTTGTGCATCAATTTTTTGAGTAATCCATTTATCTAGTTTTTTTTTTCCTCGAAAATCTCTGAAGCAACGCGCAAATGATAAATAATCATTTCATTTAATTTTTTTTTTTTTATTCTAATTTGTAATAATTCTGTAGAACATTAACATAAATCAAAATTAATGTTTCAGAAGAGAATATATAGAAACAATAACTAATTCTCAAGGCTATCGCGTTTCCATTTACATAAAAAATGTGTATTTACAGTTGGTGAAAAGACAATTACCACGTATTTATTGTTGACTTTATTCACCGTTTATCATTCAAAATATCTGAATATTAGAATTTCGAAGCACGATTAATTAATTGCGGTTAAACATTTCCTATTGAATTTTCAATAATTAATAACAAAACCTTTTACTCATTCTTCTATCATCTTTTATTTTGTTTGAAGGGTTTTTTATTTTTTTTTTTAATATTTCATTTCATAAATTTTCCCAAATACATAAAATATAATGTCATCATCACAATGCATAAAATAATTATAATTATTAACAAAATAATAACGAGTCATAAAGAGGGAAAATAAAAAAAAAAAGAAGTAGGAACTATTCAATAAAACACTCACAATGTATTTTCATTCGTTTTTTTTTTTTTTTGAATAAACCACATAAACAGCAATTTGTTTATTAAAATATAATAGAAATTCATTTGAGGTAAATTTTTATTTAATTAATATATTTTGTTAAGAAAAGAGTAAAAAAAAAAAAAATGATGATGGCAGTCACAGGACTGTAATTTTTGTGATAATAAACAATTTACGCGTTTCATTGTTTAGACGTTTAGCAAAAAAAAACAAAAAAAACAAAAAAAACAAACGAATAAACAAATGAAAAGAACAAAATATTATATCATAATCAACACACAAACAACAGCAACAACAACAAAAAAGCATATATATGACAATAAATGTAGTAAAGTAGCGATGATGTCATAAAGACAACATATTTTAATTAATATCTCTTTTTTTTTTTTTTGTTATTCTAATAATATTGTTTATTTTGTTGGGCGATGACGATCGATTTATGTTTTCATTTTATTTACTTTATCTACAAGTGTATCAATTATGATATTTTATTTAAATTTTATTTTGATTAAATTATCAATTGTTTGAAAGTGAAAAAAAAAGATAACTTGTGTGTTTCTTTTTGTAAATGCCATTTAATCCATTTGCTGACAAGATTTTCTCAATCAAGCACTTTAAAAGGTCAGTGGGTCAAAACCAATTCGCAAAAAATTGATTCAAAATGAGATATACATTTTAATCAACTATTTTCAAGGGCAACTTTGTGACATTTAAAATTTCATTTCCAATATTTTGCAATTTACGGCAATTTATTATTTTCCTTACTACATATAGAATTTCGATGCATTGTTTTTTTGTGTTTTTGAACATATTCAGTAGTATTGTTCAATAGCTTAATGTTCATAGCTTATTTTGTTATTTCAAATATCGATTATGTAATTCGAACGAAACGTGTGTATGAGGGTTTTATAAAAAAAAAAAAAGAAAAGCAAAACAAAACATCTAAAAATTTACCAAAAATTGTTTTCTTTTAATTATCTTTTTTCTATTTACCTTTTAAAAAATTTCCTTTAGAAGATTTTTCTAAGAAAACGGAGAAATTTTTGTAGAAAGAAAATAATTTGATTCGTTAATACAAATGCTGTACAAATTATTCTGTCCGCTACTGAAAAAGCAAAATGATGAATTTAGGTTTCCACGCGATAATGTGTAATATGCGGAATCAAAAGACAATTTTTCGATAGTTATAATAGCTCTGGAAGCAAAAGAGCTGCCAAAGCTTTTTGACACCGATTTGAAAAGACGGATCAACGCACTTTGTTGACTCTTTTGACAAAGCTAGTTGACACCGTTTGGAAAATTGGAGCTCAAAAAGCTGTGACACCTCCAGAACTATTAGCTATCAAAAACACTAGACTTTTGGTTCCGTACATTACACATTAACCTGGAATTACTCTACAGTAGTAATATTTTTTATATATATTTAAAGAAAAAAAACAATATTCTTTTTTTCTTTCACTTCGAATGGCTGATAATTACATCTTTATTATTAAATATTTCTATCATTATTTCATGTGATAATTATTTATTTGATAATTTTCAATAATTTATCTAATATCTAATTAAATAATTTATTAATTTGAGCAATGTCCTAACCGTAAAAAAAAAAAAAATAGAACTGAGTATAAATAAAGAAAAAATAAAAAAAGAAATTAAATAATATTTTCATAATTTTAAAAAAAAAGTACACAAAATTATAATGTAAATGAAACAAACACTGAGAATATTACATTTATAATTATTATTTAGCCTTTTTTTTATGTTTTTTATTCTATTTATACAGAATATCGTTTTCTTTCATTCTTATTTAATTTTGTTTGTTTTATTTTTAAATAATCTACCGTACTTATAATTAATAAGATTTCTAAAATATTTTGAAATATTTATGAAATTATTATCTAAAAAAAAAAGCAGATTTAGTATTGTCCATGAATTAAAACCGTTTAATTACATTTATCTACTGGATAAGGTGATTTTAGAAAAAAATTCAAAAATGATGAAAACATTTTTTTAAAATTCATTTTTATATTACTTATTAGTTTCGTAAATTGGTTTTTATTTTATTTATTTTTTCTCTTTCTCTTTCTCTTGAGTCGTCATGTGCATTAAATTTCTATTTTAGTTAATGAAAATGGTTATATTTGGTTTTGGTTTGTTTCTTTTTTTGTTTCTTTTGTTTTTGTTTTTCGGTTTAAAATTAATTAACAGCCGAATGAGTTATGTCCATTGATACTTCACCCAATCCATTAACAGTGATTCCATTCACTAAATTGACCGCTGAAAATGTGGGATTATTACTTTGAATTAATGTCATGATCATGAATAACCTATGTTTTGACATATATTTATGTCTTTATCTAAATTTACATAAAAATTATTTGGTAGATAGTCGGATAACATTTATGAACAATAATTATATGTATATAAACAACAGATGAATATTACAATCTAACTCAAATAAAAATAAAAAATAAAAAAAAAAAAAAATAAAATAAAAACATAAAAAGACTACGAAATATCAACTAAACATCGAACAAAAAAAAAAAAAAAACAGAACAGAACAGAACAGAAAACAATAACTAATTTCCAAAGAAACTAATTTAACAAAAAAAAAAAAATAAAAAAATAAAATAATAATAATATTAACTAGAAATTATAAACAAGTGTACCATTTCGAGCTCCTTGTGCATCTAAATGAGCCCAATATGCTTCTGATGGTGATTGAGTATTACTGCCGTGTGGTGGTTGAGTTGGTGCACCCGTATAACGAAAATATGGATTTTTCAAGTCTAATGTATTAGTGGATGTTGTATTAGTGCCTTCGATGCTTAACTTTATAGTGACATCATAACTTTGACGTTTATTTGCCACTAATAATGCACGTCCCGTTATCATTTGACCTTGTCGTACATAAATTGGATTTTGCAGAAGACAACGTACTTGATACCAATGTGTTAATGGTGCTACTGGTGATGTTGATAACCATACTTGTTGTGATGAACCATTAAATGCAACATCAAACCAGAATGCTAAACCATGACATATTCCCGTTTGAAGGGCATGAAATTCAAGTGGAATGTCTATAATATTGAGGAACATTTTTGTTATTATTATATTTTATTATATTGAAAATGAAATATAAATCTTGACTTAATAAATATCAGATAACGATAAGACAAAATAATATTTTAATTACCGATTTCATGTAAATCCGATTCTTTATCATTTAGAAAATCAACCGAATGTTTGATCGATTTACTCATACATATTCGAATATCGAATGTATCGACTATTGGCTGACGAAAATATTCTTGCATTGCTTCATCATGCAATGGCATTAAATCAACGCCATGAAATGATTTTTGATACCTAAAAATAGATGCCATAACAATGAGTTTATTATTTATACTTATATGAAAATTTTCAAAAAAGAAAATCACAACAAAAACAATTAAAAAATCATACCAAAAATTAGCCTTATTGTATTGTTCCATATATAAAGCTTCATCCGTAAATGGTGCCACATGTAAATCACCTTCGGTAGGATACATTTTACCACCTGGTTTTAACCATTTTCGAGCATGTAAATATGTTTCAAGCATTCGTTCATTGTACAACATATATCCCATTGGTTCCGATATAATGACATCAACCATTTGTGGTAATTCAATTTCTTCAATTTTACCAGGAACAACCGTTATTTTGTCATGTACATTATTTGCTTGAACTAATTGTTGAGCAAAATGTGCCATATTACTAGCCTCAATTGCATACACACACTTAGCACCAGCTTGTACAGCAAAAAATGATAAAATACCAGAGCCCGCTCCAACATCTAGGACGATTTTTCCCTATTATTTTTTTTTTTTTTTAAAAAAGACAAAGAAAATGAAAAACGTTATAAAAAATACGAACAACCTTCGAAATAACACTAAAAAAAAAAAGAACAGAAAAAAGCAGCAGGTGTTGGTACATATTTACCTTGAAATCATTTAAATTGCCGAGAATTGCTTTTTGATAGGTGCTAGTTCGTACATAATCTTGCATCATGTTTTGTTGTTGGCTCAAATAACCATAAAATTGGAAGTATTGTGATGCCGATGATTCTTCGGTTCGTTGAGAAAATACTGAGATTGGTTTTTTTACATTTTCGAGTATATTACGTAATTTTTTTGCATCTACATAAAGAAAAATGAAAATAAATTTGATTTAATATTAAAATTCGTATAATTCAATATTTAACATTAAAAATGTACTAATTAAAAAATGAACACCCTCAAAATTACCTGTAATCGTCTGAAATTTAATACAAATGTTTTCATCTTCGAAATTTATTATTTGATTTAATTCACCGAATGTAGCCGTATTTGTTTCGCTTGTAATTGGATATTGGTGATAAAAATTCTTGGGATCATCATCTGAAATGCATAAATTTCATTTAAAAAAAAAAAAAAACAAAATATTAAAACAAAAATTAAAACCCATTTAATTAAAATTTGTATAAGAATGAATCTCTGATAATATACCAAAGATACTTCGCAAATTAACAACATATTCTGCACACAAGCATATACAAACAACACACACACATACACATCAGAGACAGACAATATTAACATCAAAGACAGTATTAGCATTTATAATATCTAATTATCTGCAGCCAAAAACCTCGACTCTTTTTCCTCTTTATTCAATTGTTTAAAAGAAGTTGCGTTTACTATTACCACCGAAATCAATGACATTTTAAGATTAATTTAATTAACACGGAATAGAATTGATAAATAATATTTGACTAATATGAATGTTTCATAAATGATTTTAAGAAAAATTAATGAGTAGTTTTTTTTTTATAACTATATAATTGCTTTTAGCAGACAACATAAAAAAAAAACCGATGGCAAATTCACACACACGAAAAACTAACCACTTAATTATGCATTGATAAAACTGTGTGAAAATCAATAAATACCTGCAAATATTTTAAGATTAATGCCTTGGGGATCATATTCGCATAATAAATTAACATCTTTTTCTACTTTATCACGTAATTCACCATTTTTTTGCACTTTACAAATGCGCACAGATCGTATAACAACATCCACCATGTTTAGTTGCGGGACTTTTGCGTTTTTTTTTTTTTTTTTTTTTAATATTATTTCATTTGGTTTTGACATATGGCAGCGATTCGACGAATTTACGTAGCAAAGCGAACGGCAATGTGGATCGGTAATGCATGATAATGCTGCATACCGTTAGGCAGCGTTTGAATGGAGAACGGTTGGTTTTCTATCGATAATTTCATTTCAAATTTAAAAAATATTTGTTCTTGTTTACGCCATAAAAATTTTCAGTTTTGAAAAGTATTTTTATATTTTTTGTTTTTGATTCGCAAATTAATATTTGTTTTTCTATTTTTATTAATTTTCAGTTCGAAAAAATCGCACAACGACGAAGACGATGATTTTAGTGACAGTGTTCCGGATGAAGCATTTTATTACACAGAAATTGAAGTTGAAGCAGACTCACCAATCACAACAATCACAACAGCAACACCAACAGTAACAAACATAACAACAACATCGCCAAATCCTCCATCACCACCAACTCTTAGTCACCGTGACATGGCTAGACCACCTCACGAAGATCCAGAGTATCAACGACAATTGGTTGGAAATATTAGGTTTGTTTTTATTTTTCTCAGTTAATCGGTAGATAAATTGCCTTCATTAATTCTTAAAGCAAATGTTAATTTCAAACATTTTTATTGTACAGATTCAGACAAGGACTATTAACTCTATCACAAACGCCAGTAAAGCCGCCATTACCGGTTGTTGCCGGACCAATAAATATTCCAACATCACCATTAGCCCATCATAATTATACATGGGCTCAACAGAGTACGGTAAGTAGCATTTTTATTGAAATCTCATAACTGATAAAATTTGCAGTTGCAGAGCAAATATTCATAAAACTTGCGATACACTAGAGGGATAAATTGACTTTTAATTAGTTCTAATTGGTTAAAATCATTATTTCGTTTCTTGTATCGAAATTATAAAGGGAACATAAAAATGCTAAATATTAAATCAATTTCTTTTCATTGCATACAAAAAGATGTCACCACAAAAACATGTACGATTATCACCACGTCCGTCCACATCATATGCGCCATATCCATCACCAACATACACAAGTGCAATAGCTGCAGCCCAACATAATGTTCATTTAGCTTTGGGTACAATGCCAAATTCATTAAGCGGAAGCGGTGGTGTTATTACGAATAATAATAATAATAATAATAATAATAATGGTGCTGGTGCTGGTGCAATTCCGGATGTATTAAATTTATCGCATAGTGCACCGGCAGCACATCGTTCACCATTATCACCAAATCGTCGTCCACGCGGTGAAAATAAAAAATGCCGTAAACAATATGGCATGGAAAAGAAGGATATGTGGTGTACACAATGCAAATGGAAAAAAGCTTGTAGCCGTTTTGGTGACTGAAAACGACCGAAATTAATAACAAACTATTGAAAATTAAAGACAAAACAGAAAATAATTAAAACGAAATAAATTTTAAACAATTGTGTAATTGATTGATATTTGAAAATGAAGAGGTATTTTTGTTGCAAGAGAGTAAGTGATATTTTTTAAATGTTATTATTATTATTATTATTATTATTATTATTATTATTATTATTATTAATTATTATTATTATTATTATTATTACTAAAATTATTGAAAATAATGTTAAAATATAATTAAAAAAAAATAAACAGAAATAAATAAAAAATGAAAATTATAAATTATATAAATATATATATAAAAGAAAATGCTTCATATAAGAGATAGAGTGATAATGTGAATTGTGATGTATTTGGATTTGGTTTAAACTTTTAAACGATATAATTAAGTATTTAACTAAAAAAAAAATAAAAAAAATGTTGAGTTTCTCTTTTTATGAGATTTTTTTCTTCGTTTCGTTTTTTTTTTTGTGTTTTTATTTGTTTTGTAAATATATTTTTATTGAATATTAAGCATATTTATTACCCTAATATTTTATTTTAAAAAAAAATCATTATTATTGGATATCTGTAATTTAATTGTCAAATGTTTATATTCCCATTTTATTGTTACAAAACAAAAGACAAATAAAAAAAAAATAAAAAATCATATATATAATATATATTTTTCTTTCTGTCTTTTTTTCCTGTATTTATATAGATATTTATTTAAATGTTTTGTGTTTCTTTAACATAAATTTGCCATATGAAATATGATTGAAAATCAGTTTTTCTTTTTGTCATTTTTCAATCTTTAATTACCCTAAAATCTTCAGATAAATAAAACTATAAAAATTAAAGTCAACAAAAATAGATGTATTTTCTGTTCTTCTAAAGGACAATTTTATATCAATTATTTTTCGATTCGATTTAGAAAAATACGAGATTTTCTTTTTTCGAAAATCATTTTATTAATTTTGTCAAATTTCGTAATTTTCATCTTTTTTCTTTAACTAATAAAATGTTCCAATCAATATTGGGCATGAATCTAAAGGAAACAACTACTATTACTTTCTTTTTTTAATTAAAAATGATCAGCATGTTTAATTGCATCATTTATTCCGGATAGAAAAAAAACTCATGAAAAATTAAACCAAACTATCTATTTATTTTTTTATTTTTTTTTCTGAGAAATTAATTAATAAAATGGATATGATTTTGTAATTTGAAATGAATTAAGAATTTATATGAAATTTTTTTTTTTTTTTAAGTAAGAATGAAATATGAACGGTTGGTTAATATTTATTGTAAGACAAACCAACAAACAAAAAAAGAAAATTGAATTGTGTAAGAGAATTATTTAAGAATAAATAAAAAAAAAAAAAAATTATATTAAACGTGTGTAGAGAGCTATAAATTTATGTGTCTAAATAAATTAAAACTAAAAACCACAAGAGAAAAGTTATGCATAGGAAATAGGTTAATGTTTAATATAGATTTTCGGGAATAAATGGATATGAATTTGGTAGAGAAAACCAACAGTTTTGGAGAAGAAAAAAAAAATAAATAACTTATTATAACAAAAATGATTTATCATAAATGAAATTAATGAAAATTGTAAAGATGTCTTTTTATTCAAATTTGTTTATTATTTAATTATCGACTGATAATTTTCTTAAGTTATAATTTATAAAGAGGATATTTACGTCTCCGAATTTCAAATGCCAAGAACAAAAATACTCGAATCTTCTTCAATTTTCTAGAGCGCAAACCATCGAAATTTATCGAATAACTCTTTGTTATTTTTTTGCTTTTTCATTTTCACGTTTTTCTGATTCTTTTCCTGATTAAAATATTCAATTCAATACTTTTTTTATTAGATGATTGGAAACGTTTAAAAACTAATTAATAATAAGGCAAAAAATTAATTTTAATATTTAGTGTGCGCTAATTGTGATTCCATTTTTATTTTCCCACCGAACGAATCCAAAATTATTTTCCAAATGTGTTTTCAGATTTTGCCTTATACTCTTATTCTTATTTCATTGTCCCAAATTGAAGCGATTTAATTTATTTTATGATAAATCATTTACAAATAACGTAGCGCGCTATATTTTTGTAGAAAATTCTAAGAAATAAATTTAACGACAAAAAAAAAACAAACAAACAAAAAAATTAATATATATTTGAAAATAAAACCAATTTTATTTTTAAAACAACGTACATAAATATAAATAAATAATTAAATAAATTTATCTCTAAAAATAGATTTCAAAAATTTTATTTTTTGGTAATGAAAAAACAAAAATGGTTTCTAAAACACAAAAATTCGCAGAACATACACAACCACCCCCCTCCTGCTAACATAACTAGAAATATACAAATGTTTAAAAAAAAAAAAGGAAAATTATAATTAATTATAAATTACACCATTAATTATTATTATTATTATTATCTATTATCAATTATTAATAGGACTAAAAGTCTTCTTCTTCTAAATTTAAGCAAATGTTAAAAAAAAAAAACATATAAATTACAAATAAACAAAAATAAAATAACATTAATCGATTAAAAATATTTTTAAAATTAAATTATAGACGTGTAAAAATAAAACATTTTTTTTTGTCTTTTGAAAATCCTATACATTACAATATTTATTAATAAATGATGTGCATGAATAGCATATTGCATTAGTAAGAGCATTGTGAAAAGATAAATAGAAATATTATAATATAATTTTATTTGAAACATTGAAACCAGGATATGGAAAATGGCAGAAAGAAGTTTATCTTCTTTCAAAGAAAATCATATAAACTATGATAAGAAATTAATGAAAAAAAAAAAACAAAAAACAATGAAATGGGCAAAAGAAAATTGTGAAAAGTGAACATTGTGCATATAGAAGGAAAAGAAAATTGCATGCTGAGAATGGTATTAAGAAATGATAAGCGCACGCAACCCGAATCAAAAATGGAGTAGAAAGCAAAGGCACTTTTGAAAATCATATGCAGCATGTGGACTAATACTATTTTTTACGATAACAATTGCAGAGGCCGTTTTTATCGAATTTCGAATTTGGTTCTTCAAAAATCTTTCTACTTCATTTTATTTTATTTTTTCTCGTTTGGACAATACTTAATTATGTTTAAAGTTAAAAACAATGTTTTACCATCAACAAAACGAAATTGAATAAACAAATGAAACAAACAAAGAAAAACAATGGCTTGTTGGAGAAAAACGTTAAAATAATCTTTACTATCTCTTTATGAAAACATAAACAAAAATATATATAAAAAAAAAAAAAATTATGAAAGATTAAATCATAAATAATAATTACAAAGAAAAAAAAAATAATAATAATAATAAATCAAAAGGCTGATTTAGTTGTTATTTATTAAAATTATAAAACAATTAAAAGAAAACAAAAATAAATAATAATAAATAAAAAGTTTCCGAGAGAAAAAAACAAAGTCATATCACGCATTAATTATTACGAAAATAATTAATTGAAATGAAAAATGGCTTAACCAAAATGATGAGCTTTTTTGTTAGTTAAATATTTTTTTTAAATAAATCTCTATTGTTATATTTTTTAAATTAATAAAATATAACTGTACAGAAAACACCGAAAATATAAAACGAAAATGTTTAACTGAAGAAAAAAAACATTTTTATAACCAATTCGTTAATTAAAATTAAAAAAAAAGGAGAAAAACTAAGAATAAGAGAGAATAAATCTTTTACTAGAAAAATCACTGCCAATTGACAAAATCATCATGGTGCATAAATTTTATTATAATTTAATTTTTTTTTTAAATATTTTTTTCAATTTTTTTTATTTTTTTTCTTATAATTTATATTTAATTTGGGAATGTTTTAATTAATTTTCTTGATTATTTTATAATTTAATATTTTTTGATGCTTAATAGAATCGTCATTTCGATGAATTTGTATTTGATTTCAAAATTTTGCGCGTTTCAAGAATGTAACTAACCCGAGAAATTTCACATCGTTATTTCGAATCAGACTTACTGAAAATTACTTCCGTTCATTTTTTTAAAAACTAATTTTTTCTCCGTGGTCTTCTATAAAATGCTATTTTTTTGTGTAATTTCTTTCTACCTTTTGTAAATATTACGCTAATCATTTTAAGAAAAATGCACATTGAAAGCATTGCGGAAGTTCTTTCATGTATATTCTGCATTGAATTAAAAATGTATGGCTCGGTTGAATATCCGGCTAATCATATTGTTACATTTGCTGGACATGCAAATCGAAATATCTATTGCACCGCTAAATGTCGTTTCTTGAAATATTCTACAAATATTTTTTTAATCAATGGGAATTTAGTGCAATTCGTTTAAATTTCTGCCTTAGGTTTTAAATTAATTTTAAAATCTTTATATCGCAATTGATTTTGTGATAGTTTGTCCCGAAATAATAAAATAAATGATATTTTATTGAACAAATTCGAAATGCGACATAATTAGATAATTAAATACCTATATTTTCTGATGATATCGTGTTTATGTTGTCAACATTGGTGTTACGATTAATAAACTTAATTTCTTCATGTGATTTTACATAAAACAGTAAAAAATTTATACGTTCGCTATCATAAATAACAAAAACAATTAATGAACAAAAAAAAAAAAAAAATAAATAATTAAATTATGTATTAGAAAACTCAATTTTTCGAAATAATTTCACTCAAATATTCCCATATATATTTACCATTTTTTTTTTTTTTTTTAAATCAACGTTAAAATAAAATTTATAAAGAAAAGTTAAATTCGACTGATTTTGTTGTACTAAAAAAAATAATATATATATATATATATATAATAAAAAAATTAAACGCAAACAAAAAATTATATCTATTTATGAATACGCGATAATTAAAATTATGATTTGAAAATCACTGAATTATTAAAAAATAAAAGACTAAATTTTGCCTCTTGTACAAGACATTAAATTGATGACGAAAAAACAAAACAAACAAACTGAATAAAATGATAAAATGGAAATCAAGTAATAAATAAACTCGTTTAAGACACCATTAAACAGAAATTATTGCGGACATTTAAATTTGTTAAAAGAAAAAAAGAAAAAATAAATAAAAACAAACAAACAAACAAACATTACACCCACAAATGGATCTCTTCTATATAAAATTTAAAATATTTTAAATGTATAAATAAAGTTAAAACAAAAAAACAAAAAAAAAATTTAAAAAAAAATTAATATTAATATTAATAAATGTGTTTAGATGATTATTAATTATTAAATATAATAATAAATGTGTTCCACTAGAAATGCTTAAAATTTAAAATCTTAAAATATAAAAAAAAAAAAAAAAAATTAAAATAAATTAAAAAATACAAATTCATTTAAACGCGTTATAAAAATTATCTGTAATTAAATATTAATCGAGTAAAATTTAAGATTATATTATTATATATATTTTTTTTTTGTTGGAAATTCAATCATCAATCAATCAATTATTTAAAAAAAACGAATTCGGAATACACTTAACAAAATAAAATTAAATTAAAATCGGCTGAGCATTTTTATTCATGAGCAAATAAATAATAATAACAGAAAAATAGTTAATTTATAGAAACGGAAAAAAAAAATTAGTAAAATTATTGTTACCAAATATTATCATTTTTTTTTTTTTATTATTATATTAATTATTGTTTACAAAATCCAAAGAATTTTTTTTTTTTAAATATATTTTATTAAAATTGCTTACTTAACGAACATTGCTATTGCCTATGCTGAATAAGAAAAACAATATTTTAAGCACGACAAACGAAATGATATTAACAAGAATTTACCCGGCTACAAACACGATTAAAGAAGCTATTTGTCAAAAATTTTATAAAGATTTTATGTAACGAAAGAAATTCTTACGATCAGATTAAAAGTAAAGTCTGGATTAGTTTACTACGAAGTTCGTAGT
Source organism: Catotricha subobsoleta (assembly GCA_011634745.2). Classification (NCBI taxonomy): domain Eukaryota; kingdom Metazoa; phylum Arthropoda; class Insecta; order Diptera; family Cecidomyiidae; genus Catotricha; species Catotricha subobsoleta. The sequence continues at coordinate 52,359 of JAABKK020005161.1, forward strand.
TATCGAGTTTTAAATTTCACAAAAAAAAAACCAATAATTCAAAATCGGATAACTACGAACTTCATACTAAACTACGAGTGTTCAATATATTATTTAAAAGCTATTGACTTCAGCTATCTGTATAATAACACAGAAACACAATTATTTGTAACGGCCGAGAGATAGATTGCTTCAAAGACGGTCAAATATTGCGATTATCACGCAGACCTACAGCACATCGATGAACCCATTTATTTTCAAAATCCTTTAAACACGTTAATCAGGAGGCCAAATGCAACATAAAAAAAATGATGGTAGAAGGTATGAAAAGAAATTCGATCCACCCAAATCTGCATGGTCTTATGTTTAAATTGGACGAATAATTTTCTGCATAAAAATCTTCTTATGCGCACGCATTTCCATATAAAATCAATACTTAACTCCAAAATAATATCTTTCAAATTCGGTGCATTAACTTTTACTGCAATATAATAATTTATCTAACTAATATAGACTTATTAATTGTTGTAACGTAAATTTTTACATTAAACGAAAATAAATAACAATAAAAAAAAAACTGACAACAAATAAATTATTATCTCATATCTGACAGTTAAGTTAAAAAAATAAAATAAAGAAGACAAAACATAACATAAAATAAACACATTTCAAACCAAAAATGAAATAAACCAAAAATTTAATACAAAGCCACAATAAAAATAAAACAAAAAACACAAAAAAAAAAAAACAAAAAACAATAAAAACCACTCCAACCCACAGCAAAAGTAACGTCAAATACGTAAATACAGTTTTAAATTAAATAATTAAAATAAAAATGCCGGCCGTTAAAAAGCTCCCCTTTGTAAATTTTGTTAATAAAGAAAAATAAATTAAAATACATTTAAATTAGATAATTACATGTCAATAGTTTGAATAGAAATAATTAATAAAATTTAAAAAAAAAAAACTAAAACAATAGCATAATTTATAATAATTAAAAAAAAAACTAAATAAGTGAAAATGAATAAATAACCATAAAAATATTTCCGAAACAAAACTGTACATTAACAAGGAAACAAAACATGAAATAAAAAGCACTAACAAGTACATGAACAATCTTTTTAATAAAAAAAAAAATAGAATAAAATAAAAAATAATAAGACATAACATAGAAAATTTTTAAAGAAAATCAAATACAAGATATATTACAAATATTTAAAACAATACATAATGCAATACATTTTAATAATTTTCAAAGGAAAAGCCACATACATAAATAATTATTATTTAATAATTAAAAAAAAGAAAGAAAAAACTAAAATTTAATTAATAATTAATTAAATGTTAATATTAAAAATTATTAAAAATATTTACAAATAAATTAAGGATTAAGTGCAAAAAAGCAAAAGAAAAAAATTTAAAATATTATTAGTTTAAATTAATTAATTATTAATTGAATTAATAATTAATTAATTTCATAAATATGATACCAACAATAATAATTTATTAGTTATTTTTTTCTCCCTCTCTCTCTCTCTCTCGATTAATTTCAATATAAAACTGAATAATTTTTGAATGTTTTGAAAAACCAATGAAAAGAAATATTATTCATAATTACTAATTTTGATTAATTAAATATATTCGAAATCGATCTATTATTTTATTAAAGTTTTTACAAAAATAAAAAATTTGAAATAATAATTTTTCATTTTAACAATCAACTTACAAATTATAAATGGAAAAATTTCATATAAAAAAGTTTATGGCGATAAAATAATTTAAAAAAAAAAAAAACAATAAATAACAAATATATGAAAGTGGAAATAATTTATAATAATTATTGTTAAAAAGAGTATACAAATTATATTATTATATTTATAATAATTATTTTATGAAAATTAAGAAAAACCACAACAATAAAAACAACAACAAATCTAAATAATTATAAAAAAAAAAAAACATTATCATTAAAATTATTATTGAAAACATATAAAATAAAAAAAAAAACAACAACAATATATTTAAGAATACGCGCATATTAATTTATAATTGTAACGTTTAAAAATGTAAATTCAAATTATATATATATATATAAATATATATGAAAATATATTTACTCTATTCTATTATTAAAATTACTATTAAATTATATATTATTATAAATAAAAGAAAAAAACAAAATCTTTATATTTTTATCGAGAAAAAAACAAACAAAAATAAAAAGGAATAAGCATACAAATCATATTCTTTTATGGCATGATTAAAGTTAGACACATTCTCATCCTTAAATGATCATTAAAATAAAGAAAATTAATATTTTCACCAAAAGTTTTAAGCATGTTTTTTTTGTTGTTATTTTTGTTATTTTTATATGTTGCGGTTTGTTTACTAAATTCTTTGTGCCTTTTTCTAGGTTCTACTTTTTTTTTCTTTTTTTTAGAATTCTTATATGTTTTTAGTTTAAATGTTTAATTTTGTTGTTGATTCGGTCAATTTAGATATTTCAAAAAAAAAATAAACGTTTTCTTTTTTATCAAATTCGATACAAGCAATTTTTGGAAAACTTGCTTACAGAGCAATACAGCTAATCGAAATAGCTCGGCCTTTTTTATTGGCATGTGATTACAATTTTAGTTTGTTGAGATGAAACTCATTCAACAATATCCTTGGATCTCTTTACCCGTTACACAAAACATTGAATACAATATTTTTTGTTGGTGTTATTACAATTGGAAATACATATATATATGAGTTTTTATTCCTTTAAAACGTTCATAGTTTTTTTTTTTCTTTTCTAAATTAAAATGGTTGCAGAATTTTTCATGTGAAAAAAAAAATACTGTTACCAACTGCCAAAAATGCCATCGATATTTTTTTTATTTTTTTTTTTTCTATTTTGGAGCGATCGTCCAATATATTTTTATAGCTTATATACTTTTTCTATGAAAAAAAAAAATAAAAAAATATATATTTGAAAAATATAATCATTAAATTTTGTGCGTGTATAGAAAAGTAAATTTAATTTATAAAAAATTAGAAAAAAAATAAAAAAAACATTATCAATTGTGATTTTAGTTGCGAAGCAAAATTATAATAAGACTAAGAATTCGAAAATATAACATTTAATAATAAAATAAAAAAAATAATTTAATAAGAAGAAACGAAAAAGAAAAAATTCAAAATCATCCCCGAATTAAAAGTTTAACTTTAATCATGCTAAATAACTATTGAAGACATAAAATTTGGCTTTTATACATTCTTCTCGTTTTAAATGTTTTAGTGTAAATTATCATTTTATGTAAATTTGTTCATATATAAGAAAAAGAAAAGCGTAACCAGAATAAAAAAAAATTAAAATTTAAGGGCAGAGATTCAATTAATTAAACAATGAATCAAAGCGACGTATAATTCTGCTAATTAACATATAGTTCCACATTAAAAACCATATATATTGTTACAAATATGCCACACGACAAACGCTAATTTAAAAACTTATTTTAAATTTAAGCAATGAAAATTTTCTTATACTTTTCAGAATATTTTAATGCCTAGAAAAGAAGAAAAATAAAAACAATAAACAAAAAAAAATATATTTAAAACTTTTATTATTAATATTCTACATACTAAATATTGTGTAAAAGTAAAGATTGCGCCGATGACGCCGTTTATTATTATTTAATAATTATATCATAATTTATATAATTAATTAAAAAAGAAACCAATTAATTATTTACAATTACAATTACAATTTATGAAGTAAATTTAATTACGTTGTTAGACCAATTTTTTTTTTTAATTTATTTACTTTAATCTTATTTTCAATGACTAATCATTTATTTTTTTTATTTTTTTCTTCTTTTTTTCCTTTAATTAATTTTAATTTAAAATATAGTTGTAAATACAATCATTATTATTATCATTATTATTATTAATTATTTTTATTTTTATTATTATTATTATTATTATTATCATTATATTCTAATTCAAAGTTGAAATAGAAAACGAAAATGCTGTTGGCATTTCATTTTGTCCTATAAATCCACTTTTTTTTTATTATTATTATTTCTGAAATTAACGTCAATTATGATTAACATCATAAAATTATATTTTCATGAAGATAAATAAAAAGACTTCAAATAAAAATAAAAACATTTAAAAGCATATTTCCGGTATTTTAAATTTAATTTATTCTTTTCAGTATAATTTCTGTTAAATCTTTTTTTTTTTTATTCTATGAGTGCTGAATTCGATTTGTTGCACTTGAAAGTTTCTAATAATTTATAGCTGCAATTTTTTTTTTATTTTATCAGTTTACGCGCATCGTGGCTATCCCATTATTTATTTTATGGATTTTTAATCAATTAATTTAATTGTTGTCTCTTTTCTTAACAGATATTTCTAGTATTAAAATGAGAAAAATGTCCGTATATCGTAAGAAATTATTATTCAATTTTAATTATTTTTTAATTTTGTACATTTTATCGTGTAAAATATGTTTTTCTTCCACATAATAATTTCCTTTAATTAAAAGAAAAATAATAATGTTATTATGTCATTATTCTGCATGATATTTTTTTTTCATTTATTTATTTGCTCCCCTCCCAATATCTCTTTAATTATTTTATTAATTTCATTGAAATTATTTTAATTCATTACAAATGGTTGTCAACAGTTTTTTTTTCACAGAGAATGAATATTGATTTAACAACGTTTCCACGTGCCCATCAAGCCTTCAGCTTAATAACGTTGAATTTAAGGTGAGCATTTTAAGTTGTGAGGTAATGTCCACAATGTTTAGAATGTTTAGAAAAAAAAAATTAACTATCGTTTTTGTTACCATTATTAATCTAAAACACAAATTCAAAAAGTATGTTTTTATTGTTAATTTTGTTAATTAGAAATTGTTAAAATTAATATATTCAAGTGCCGCGCGCTCGGATGTGATACTCAAAAAAATTCGAACAAAATTTGTGTTTTCTAATAAAATATTTTTAAAAAAAAAATGCGTCGCGTGTAAAAATAAGAATAATTCTCTTGTAAATTTTTTGTAATAATTTTATAAAATGTGCCATTTTGAAGGTTATTTATTAAAATAAAGACATAATGCTCACCTTTTATTCTATTTGTGCTAACATGTACTTGTACATCACTGGCGCTGTAATAGATTTATATGTATAAAAAAAAATAAAGCGTTATCGTGCAAACAACTTACTTATCTATTTTATTTTATATATTTTTTTGATTATTATTCATTCATTTCATTTGTTTCGTTATTTTAACCAAAAAACGATATTTTCATAATTATTTCGTTTTCCTTTGTATACGATAAATAATTTTTCTATTTTCACGTACTAAAAATTAATTTTGTTCAATTTTAAATAAGATTTTTTTTTTTTAATTTTTAAATATGAATTAGAAATGTAAGAAATTATATTATAAAAAATTTATGGCATTATTTTATTTCGTCTTTAGCTTTAAGCAATTTAAATTTTACATTAAACACAGAAAATTATATTTGAAAAAGGAAAATTACCTTTTTTAAAATGCAAAGACAAACAAACAAACAAAAAGAAATAAAAATAAAAATAAAATATTAAAATAAAACATATTTCTTGTTATTATTAAGTGAATATATTTTACTTATAAATTAAAATGAAATCAATACACTCATGCATCATTTAAAAATTTTGTCGAAAAAATGCTGAAAAAAAATCGTTTTTGTTTATAAAACATAAGACGTTTAAAACCCTTAAAATAAAGAAAATAAAATATCTATCGTCTTATTTTATTATTATGATGCATAAACATATTGTGGAATGATGTGTGATTAGTTGCATTTTATTATATATTATTGTAAAAATTAAATTGAAAAAAAAAAACTCGAAAAGATTTTATATATAATTTTTATTTATTGAAGAAAAAAACCATATACAAAATACATGCAACATTAAAATATTGATGACGAAAAACAATATCTTAAAATTGAAAACAAGATTGAATGTTAAATATTAACAAATAAAAAAAAAATGAAAGAAATAAATCAACAAACAAAACCGAGAAATTAGAAGAAAAAAAACAAAGTTTAAAGAATGTATGCGGATGAAAAATAAAATCTCATTCAATAAAATAAATCAAATGTCTTTTTCTATGATTATTTCTTTAAAAATGTATCTAGAGGTAACTACTTAAAAATTTTAAGTTAAAACCACAAGAACGTTGTCTAAAAATGAGAAACAAACAAATGTAAGTATTATGCAAGTTATAAGGCCTTGGATGGATGGATGACAAGGGGTGAGTCAAAGACTCAGCATGTAGACCGCAAAGGCCTGTTATGCATCCCCATTTTTTGAGGTAAGGAATGGATAGCACACGGGTTCGCGTTTTTAAACATTGTATCTTCCAGCTCTACACCTCCATTAGAATCTACACTAACTTAAAAAAGAGAAAGAAATAAGAATTCATTAATTTATACATACATATTTATACATAATTCATTTTCGATTGCGCATAAGTAACCAATGCAGATAGTTAATTATTTTGGTTAACATTTTGCAAAATTAAGGCAATTTTCTCCTACCTGAGAATCATAAGAAGTCCAATAAACACTGCATAAGAAAAGCTTCCAACAGCGCAATAGATAGGCATTAGATTGGAATCTTAAAAAAAAATATTAATAAAAAATAATAAAACTACAAATCGATCTGAATTCACATTTATAGCTAATTCCGCCAGGAAACTTTGTATTTCGGGTATAATAAATCCTATCAGCCCAACCTCCATTGGGTGGAGGGTGGAGTTTGCCGTCTCGGCAGGGTAAATGTGCAACTGACATTATTATTAGTGACATATTTAAATATATGTGAAATTTTTTTAAATTATTAAAGGAAAATGAATGAATTAAAAAGTATATAAGTAGCGCGCGGCTAAATAAATATTTTGAAGATATTATGCATGCATAACACATGTAATTCACAAATTGTAAAATAAATAAGCGAAAATAAAGAATATTTCAATGACGCAAATGGCAAATGTTTATTTTAAGAATTATCATTTGAGTTAAGCTCAAAATTTGTGCATAAATATTTTTCTTAATTAATAGAATTGAATTTAAATTATATTTATATACATATTATATCATTATTAATGTCGACAATTAATGGCGAAATTTTCCTTATGGGCTGCGTAAAACTAGGGCCGAGAAGAATGTTTACATACGCTCACCCAGTTGAAACGTATACCCTAATGTTGCTGTATTTAGAGGGTAAAAATAGTCTGTGTCGAATAAAAGAAAATACTACCGGCAAATTAGAATGAAACTTGCATAATTTCAATCCATGTATTGAGTATTCACCAGAGAAATAACAAATGAATAAAATCTAATTATGCATTGGTCTATAGCTTATTTAATTTATTATTAATCATTTGTTGAAAAATCAAATAGATTAAATCTCGCAAGAATTTATGTTATGTAAAAAACTATCAAAGAAGAATTTATTGATTAAATAATATTTAACGTTTTTTTGGCTTTCAATTCATAAATTTTAATGTTAGAAAACAATAAAATGTTCCATTTTTTTAATGTTAATTAATTTATTTTAACAATATTAAATATAATAAAATATAATGTAGAACATTTTTTTTTCTATGAATTTCCCTATATACTTATTTGCGAGACTGTTTAACTAACGATTATCAGTTTACTTTTTCTTTTTTTTTTGATCAATATGCAAAGCTTTTATATATATGAAGTTTATTTTTTTTATATAGAACCAAGTATATTTTCCAAATAAAATATTAAATTAACTACTTTTATGTTTTTTTTTTGGAAATTTACTTGGTTCTATATGAAAAAATTGATATTGAAAATTGTGCATACTGATCCACAATAAAAAAAAAAAAAAAAATGGAAGAAAGTGGGAGAAAGTTAACCGAAAAACGATAGTAAAACATTCTCAAATAAGTCTATAATCATTTTTAGACTACAGTCTCAAAGGGGTATATTACACACCAAAAACCGTTTATAAACTGTCATTAAACGGAAAATAGACGGGTAATTAGACTTGATATAAACGGTCTATAGACTATTTTGACACTGCTATATTTCTTTTCAAAGCAATTGTATAATTTAAAATTAGTTATGGTAATTTGAAAACGCGATTTTTTATTAAAAAAAACATTTCGAGGTATGGGGTGATTTTTAAATTAATTTCCCTCTCTTTCAAATACATCGTTTATTATTGATTCTGTTAATGCATCTGCGAGTCAACAATAGAAGTCGTTAAATATATTTCTTAATACACTTAAATTTAAATCAATCAACTTTTGCAAAATTAGCGTTTTCTAATATATTTAAAATAAGAAAATATTACATAGCGCACCCGCTCACACATTGAATTCTGCGATAAGAATTTTCACTTTAATGTATATTACTATACAGTATACAATAATACAAAAAAATGATAATTGAAAAGCGCCCCTGTTTCCAAATAATATCAAGTCCAATAATACAAATTAAATTATAAAACGATTGAACGTCGTATTATTTATTTATCACAAATCGAACATAGATTAAATTAATTTTCTCATTAAAAGCTTTAAATTGTTTTGACAATTTATTTTTGCTGATTAGTTTTTAATTTGGAGATTTTACAAAAATATATTTGTTCATATAAAGGTTTTTTAATCATTCATTTTCCTTTAAAAATATCACTATAATAAAAATAAAATCTCGTAAATAATAATTGTCAGTTGCTGAAAAATTACAATAATTGTATTTCAGAATTATTTCATTTAAAAAAAAAAACAAAATAATGAATAAAGAATTGAATTGAATTGAATTTTGACAAAAATTTAAGCAAATCTACAAATTAAAGTTTTAGAATATAAGAACTGAGTACCTATTGCTTAAAAATAATAATCAAATGAAAAGGTTTTATAATTCAGTTTTTCTCTTTTTAAAAAATAATTCGTAAAATTTTTGATCAAAATTATATTTTTTTATATATTTTAGTCCAGCGTTGATTATAAGGCAATAACAATTAATGAGGTCCAAAATGATTGGCATGAATTATTGACTCAAGTTGAATCCCTTGATCCCACAGGATCTTGTGCAAGTGCTATCACAGCCGAATATACTGAGAAATACGAAATTGCTCAAGCAGGCATAAAAGAATGTGAAAAGATTGCAGATAGCGATAAAGCTATTGATTGCATTAACAATTTTACTCCGTCTAATGTGATTGGGTCATATCCAGAAAATAAAATTAACCAATGCAACTGTAAGTATAATATATCTTTTTATTTATCTATATCATTG
>JAABKK020005162.1:0-26696 GCA_011634745.2 Catotricha subobsoleta
AAAGGATTTTTCATACTTTTGAGCCATCTCGGAGAAAAATCGGGGCGCGCAACCCCCTTTTCGCATGGAACGCTCTTTTATGATTTAAAAAATGCAAAATTTTGGATTTTATGCAAATGTAAAAAAAACGGGTTATTTTCTACCAAACGCAAAGAGAAAAATATTCTACCAAAACTTCGTTCTTTACCGAAGGTGTTTTAAACACTTAATTCCAATGGATAATTATGATTAATTAATAAAATTAAATACATAGAATTGTTTGTATTTGCTAATAGAATATTTTGAATACAAAAAAGTGGGTTTTATAAACAGTGACAATTTGTAAAATGGTAAGTTTAGTGAAATATGGTAGGTACCCAGGTATTTAATAGTTGGATTTTATACAAAAATTATAAAAATCTAAATTAATATATTTACAAAATATTGTTATGAAAATAAATGATATGAAATCATAAAAATAAAAATGTTCGTTTCGCATATTCATAACAACAAAAAAGTTTCTTTTTTTTATTCTATATTGTATACAATTGCTTCTAAAGGAAAAGTTATTTTAGTTTTTTTTTTTTTTTTATTTCTCTGCACAAGTTTTGCGCTTTATTAAAATGTTGTCTATGGTAGAGCTAGTCGACTGTGTACTGTGTGTATTGTATTATATTAAAGAATGTTTCAGCGAAGGTAGAAATAGACAAACAAAACCTTAGGCAAAGAGAAAAAAAAATAACATTTTTATTAATAATTATGTACTTTATTATACATATGTGAATACTTACAATAAAAAATAAAAACTTTTTGAAAAAAATTTGGTCATGATTCGGTACACAATTTTATAATTTTTAAGTTAAATGAAATATAATAGCACTTATGGGTAAAATGTAGTTAAATTCATATATTAAAAAAATGAGAAAAAAAATAAAATATTATAAAAGTTAAATTATAATAAGTATGCAGACACAAACGTCGTCGTCGGAGAGCCCAGTGTAATAAAATCAAACATTATAAAATTGTAATTTTATAGGAAATAAAATTAGCAAAAGTGGTGTGGGTTAAACAAATATTTTACTATGGAAAGAATTTTAATTAGAGTCTGGCCATGAAGAATAGCGGTTTGAACGTTTAGTTAATTTCTCTCCTTTTCGTCTTTTTTATTTTGCAAGAAGATGAAATGAATGCTTAAGATAATTTTTACAAACCATAAAAAAATTTATTGGAAAAATATTTAAATTGCTATAGAAAAAAAATTTTCATTCAAATTAAATATAGTGGTTTTCGAAGAAAATTTATTTGTTTTCTTAATTTAAAAAGATGTTTCAAGTAGGTAATATAAATTAATTGGTTAACGTGTTTCAAATATTACGATATCAATACCACAATCACAAAAATAATATTGCTTTAGTTTCTGAAACAAAATAAACCATAGATAGATTGATGAAATTTGAAATTCATAAATAATAAATTTTGTGGATATTTTAAGTGGATCTATCTTAATAAAAATCTTTAACAAAGATATTATTTGATCTTTTATTTATTATAAATGAATCTATTATATTCAATTTAATTGACATTAAATTAATATTTTGCATTTTCAGAACTAGAATTCTAGAAACTTATTATAGTCTCTAAGTGAAACATATCCGTCTAAATGAAACAATTTTTTTTCCATAATTGTTGAAAAATGTCTGAAATGTATTTTAAAATTTCATTTTCCGGCTTTTTTAAAAATCCTCTAAGTGAAACGTTTCACCTTTGGTGTGTCACCAAAAAAAAAAAAAAAAATTTATGTATTTTTGTACCTAAATGGAACAAAAAAAAAAAAAACGAAAATATACTTTAAAAGTGAAATATTTCATCCTAAAGACGTGAAAATGAAGTAAAAGGAAAAGTGTTAAAAATTAAAATAATGAAATCATAAAAATGCAGACAGATTGATAGATGTATAGCCAAAGGAAGGTCTTCTAGAATCTTTTCTGTTCGATTTCAACATATTTTATTCTCTGCGTGTAACATATACTATTTTTGTTTTCATTGTGTAAATAAGTACATATATTAAATATCAAAACTCATCACATTTAAAAAAAAAAAAAATATATTACCTGCTATTATTATTTTATGAACAAATAAATGTCTGATGATTTCACTTTTTTTTCTCTTGCATTTTCCAACCACATTCACAAAATATGTATTATAACATAGAAAAAAAAATTAAATTCAATCTTTAAAATAATGAAATGACTAAAAGTTATATTTACTGCATTACCGTTCAAATGATTATGGTTTAAAATCTTTTCAATATTTGGTTTTATTTTCGTTTATAAAAGACATCTCAACCTCTCATCCCTATTTATTTAAAAAAAAAAAAAAAAAAAATTAAAACTACACATGCAATGCATTTTAGTTGATTGATTTCTGTTTCTTCTCTTTACCTACAAATCTACACTAACAGTAAGGTGAATAATGGTTATTTTTATTGTTGAAATTGTTGTTCGTATATAGAATATATGTATATGTAATATATTTTACGTACCAACAGCTACATAATACATTATGTTCATTGATTTTTCAATATGTTTTCAACAAACCCTATCCGTATGTGCCGCTACCCTCTTTCCCTTATGCACACAAAAGTACCTACAACCTATCTAACTATTTTCTCGTACATACGTACACCTTTCTGAGTGTATGTGGTATGAGAGACATTGGGGTACTATGGGGAGAACGAAGGTAGGGGTTGTGCATTTATATCAACTGTATATTTCATATAGATAGATGATAAATTCAGTGGTAAACGTGATCGTATATATACTTTATATGATTTATGTTTTCTGAATTCAAGTACATGCAATTCTATGGTGCTTCACTGTATTACGTAAAACATTTTTTAGTTCTAAATATAGAAAGAAATATGTGATTTTTAATATTAAAAAATAAAAAATATATATATATATGAATATTCATATAAAAACAACATCATATCTACAATGCACACGTATTACAATATAATATTATAATAAGCATTTCTCATTTCGTGCCCTGATAGACTTCTTATGATATATATATTTTTTAAACACGATATATCTTTTAGAAATAGGTAGGTATTTTGTATTTGGCAGCATATATATACACAATACACATATTATAATATAAATAACAGTCATTGTAGTTCACACGTAAAATATCATAATAAAAAAGATATAAAAAAAAAAATATTCGATTTCTTGTAAAAAGCTCATTTCATTTATGGTGTATAGACGAACGCGAAGTTAAATAGATGGAAAAATAGTATGAGTAGCTGATTTTCTATACAGCACAATTTTTTAAGTATCTACTTTTAAAAGTAAAATACCTTGTAAGATAAAGCTGATTCACATATTAATATCTATTTTTCATATATTTATGTGCATTTCGTACAGCTTGTAGACTTTTAGAAATAAGCAGCGTATCTTAAATTTAGATTTTGTGTGTTTTCTTTATTTATTTATGAATACAAATTCGATATTTATAACAATTATTAAATACTTATTATGTAATATATTTATTTGTCGGTGGAAGCGTATATTAAGTTTCAACTGAATTTGAAATAAATTCGTGCTGTATGTAAATAGTATTTTGAGAAACTTGAAAATGATACGATTTTGGAAATCAAAAGGTAGGGTGATTTCTTTTAAACTTAAAAAAATAAATTATATTCGATTTAAAAGCTGAAAAACGATACTATTTTGTCTAAAATTGAGGTGGGGCCCCCACCCATTGATAACCATTAAAATTTAGTAGAACAAAATTTTAATTATTTTTTTTAATCATATAAAAACCACTTAAAATAGACAAAAATAAATCTTATTACTCATCAGATCTAAAACGTAATCCAATGAAATATTAGCGAAAAATAATTATGACAAAGAGTCATACTGATTTTATTTCGCAATTAAACTCATATTCGTGTAGATTTTTTAAAATCCATCTTGTATTATATATAAATAGATACGACAAAATGAAACATATTTCAATTATTGATATCATTTTTCTCAAGAATGAGTTCTATAATTATTCGAATAATGGTGTATCAACTTTATCCCAATTTTTAAGCTCAATAGACATTTTGTTTTTATACAATTATCTTTAGATTTAGATAATTTATAAACAAAAGATATTGAAATCTAAAGCCGGTCCGAAATCTGAAAATTATTAATATAAAAAGATTATTGTCCGATCTAAATCAATAATCTTGAAAACGCATAAGTACTAATTATAAACGTAAGCTTTCACCTTTTCATTTTTGTAGGAAAACAATTAAGCCTAATTTATATTCGTTTAATTATGCAACGATTTGGGTAAACTTTGACATATTTTATATGAAGAAAATGTCGAAATTTACCCAATTCGTTGCGTTGGTTGCAAAATTCAACGAATATAATGGAGACTATATACTATAGTATAAATGTATTACTGTATAAAATAAAGATTGGTGTATATCAATATTTGTTAAGTTCAATTTTTAAATATATTAAATGCTTTACATTTATACATTAATATACTTTACGTTTCCTTTAAGTACTATTGAATTGATTTTCAGATGCTTTTTTTTTTATTTTACCACATTCTAACATTACAACAGGTTTTATCGTGTATTGGACTCCAATCCATCTTCATTGAATTGAAAAGTAAAAAAAAAAGATGCAATAATTTTAATTACATATTATTTATATGGACATTTTCAATGAAATACTTATCCATTTATATATACGATATAATTATCTTTTAAAAATATGAATTTGACAAATAATTTTAATATAATATGTTTGCTAATTAAATTTAAGAAAATTAAACGGTATTAGCAGCGTTCGTTTTGCTAAAAATTCTAAGAAATATATATTATATAAATAATAACAATAAATATGACTACACAGACAATTATGAAATTAGTAGTTTTGCGAAGATAATTGCTAATTTTTTTACAAATAGATATCAATGAACCCGTAATTAAACCGAATTCCAATCACATTCAATACATATTATTAATTGTTTGATTTGAAATATTAGTAGAGACAATCGTCAATTAAAATAAATGAGAACAACCGAAATAATTTGAAACAATATACCTTAAACATAAATTAAACACTTTGATTACGGTTAATCGCTGTTAATTAGTAATTAGTATACAAAACAAATAGGGTTTAGACTAATAATCAAATATTATTAAAGCGAATATTCGAATAATGCATTATTAAAATATTTTCTCTGAAAATATACGAATAGTATATGCAGCTTGCTATTTACTAATATTCCGATTATTCGTATTATTCAAATAATTTACTTATTGAATGTTCGAATAGTTTATTTACTGAATAATCCCAGCCCTAAGATGTCTAATGTACATATAAATTTAGTTACTATTGGAAAATCTAACGTTTGTAAGTGAATTGCAACAAGGCTTTGAACATGTCTGATTCTGTGATAGTGTCGTGTTAATATTAAAGCCTTCATATATATATGGAAATTTATCGACCTTGCTTTTTTTTTGGTCTAAATTGATGCTAATTCCAATCGGTTTTAATTTATAAATATCTGGTTTCTAATATTTATTATCATATATACTCCAAGCTAGTGAATTACAAAAATATAAAGAACTAAAACAAAAATTAGAAAACAAAATCAATTTTACATTTAAATAAATATTAACCTTACGATTAAACTAAACGATTTACATTTTCCCATAAAGTATTTCGAATTTTTAAATCCGTTTCCTTGCACATAATAATTACTTCTTACACTTGACAATATTTATGTAGTTCGTTATACGTAAATTAGCTTAAATTTACATATTTGGAGAAACGAAATACAGAAAAAAATAGTACATATAATCTGTTTTCAAAAGACTTTTGTTACAATTTAATACATGTGGATTGAACACTTACGTCGTACGTAACACCTAATCCTTATCAGCTAGAACTAAAAAGCTCAGCTTGTACTTTGTACAATAATATAAAATAATCTAACATTTATAGTTACAATGTGTACGTACACTTGAATAATACCAACAGACTATAGATACACAGTACTTCCATTTCTAGAATAGAAATTTTCGAAAACGCTTTAAGGTGAATTTGGTTTGCCATAAACACTGACAGATAAGCTTACGCCAGCATAATTTCGATTCAATAGATGTATATCTATAACTGCATACAAATAAGACTAATACTGGTACATATACGTATTATTTTATTATTATTATTATTATTATATTATTGTTTTATAGAAAATTTTGTTATGCACGTATGTGGAATAATACATAGGTACGTATATTATATATAAATAGATTGTGTGAGTTGAATGTTGGTATGTTTCCTAACTATATCTACTTAAAATGTTGGCTTTGGCTATTCCACTATATGGATTTTGTCTATTCTATTGTGATCATATTCCTTGAATTTTCAAGTAGATAGAAACAAAACCAAACCACATACACATAGTACACGATAGGGATTAGGAAACCGGACAATATTGTCTCGACCCGACTCTAGACACAACGGGAGTGTTTTTTAATTCGTTTTTCTGTTCTTTTTAGAATTGTTTCTTTTTTTATCTTTTATTTTGCCTCCACTTTTTTTTTTTTTTTTTTTTGAAAATAATATCATTATAATGTTTTCGACATTTAAAGCGTTCATAATATAGATTAAGCTTACAATGTTACGAATGAAATAACAAAATGTATATTGTATATAAATGAAAATGAAAATGGGATATGTGGAGTGCTTATAATACTTTAGAGTTTTGGTGTTTTTGTTTATTTTTTTTTTGTTGTTGTAGGGGATGTAAGCGAATAACGGATAGCATTAATATTTACGTTAAAAATGTAAAGTCATTAAACGAATTCACGATCTTTTCAAATTTAATGTGGTTTTTTGAGTTGAAAAATATTTTATAAAAGTTGTTTTGCATTAGTTACATCAATTGAAACCTTCACTTTTATGTTTATTTGCTTTGAAAGTGCAATATTATTTGTGTGAAAAAGAAAATTGCTGATATTCAATATTTTTCCATATTAGCACATCAATTCAATATTGTTGAAATTGGCCAATTTTCATGAATTTAAAATGAATTTTTGCCCGTCATATAAATAATGCTTTTAGTTTGTTCCAGTAAGTGTGTACATTGTAATGTGGAAAATGAATTATATGCATTTAAAACTTTATTTGAAACGCTGTTCAGAGACGCATTCAGAAACTAAATTATAGTAAACATTATTTATTCTTTTGTACTGAATTTCACTAAAATTCTTTCAGTAATTTTTTATGAATATTATTATATAAAATTGGTAGAAGAAAAAACTAGGCGGTGGTTTATGAATGAGTTTAGTAAACAATTAATAACTTTTAACTATGGTTTCTGAGCGCATCCTTGTGAAACATCATATCAAACATCATTACCGAGGTCATTAAGTATTTCTTTAAAGTTTTGTAAATATTTATCGATTTTTTCATATAAAATTGCTGAAAAATCACTAAACAAATGGCTAAATGAGCTTTAGTAGAATTCGGTAAATCGGAAAATATTCACAAATATTAGCGAAGTTTCTAAACGAATAGCTGTCATGTAAAATTAACAAAAGCTTTGGTATTTTATTAGAAGAAGATAATGATTAATGTTTACTATATTCTAGTTTCTGAACGCGTCCCTGAGCATTTTATTTAGTAACTTCTCGCTCTTGAATAATTTTTTATTAAAAAATCAACTGAAAATGTTTAATGGTAAAACAAAAAGTAAATGGAATGCAATTTGAATAAATTTACTGTTGAAAATTTACATAAGTTACGTAACGAATTTTTGTATAAACTATTTATAACTTTATATTAGAACGATTTACAAACTAAAGACACTAATATAACAGTGGGACACTTTTAACTACCACTTCCCCTAATTAATATTAATTATTAAGCACATACCAATTTAATTTGAATGGGAAGTAAATATATACCTACCTTGAATGCATAGGTACTTCTATTCTATCTATACTAATTCTACATTACACGAATTGAATTGTTATTTGCCTAATTAAATAGCTAAAGTTTAAAATGGCAATGTAAATTGTTTTCCTCAAGTTTGTAATTTCCATCAATATCAATCGATATTAAACCACATTTAATATTTACTTGATATTATATGCAATTTGGTAATAAATTATTCATTTATAATTAATGAATTTACAAATTCAAACAATTTATTTTCCATCATGCAGTAACATTATTTCAATTGAAATAAAATATTAAGGATTTTTTTTCTTCTTTTTTTTTAATACCACATTCTAACCATATTTTGTAATTTTTGGTTACCTTGTAACTTTGTGTATGCATTATAGAAAATCTCGTTACATATATAGGGAAAATTTTCCTGGCAAGTAAAACTATATGTGTATTGCATGATGTCCATATTAATAATTATAATATATAATGTAATAATAAATGTAAAGAGCTAAAATTTTGTAATGTTACAAGCGAAAATTGTGTGGCAAATTCATTTTATAAGTGCTAAGGCAAACACGAAAGCATTTTATCAGCAGTAATGCCTAAGTATAAAATAATAACAATATATATATATAAATATATATCTATTTAGATGCATAAGTTTTATAGAAGTTATTATAGAAGCATAAAACATACCTCTACTTATTATACCAATCATATGAACAGAGCAAATATTATATAAATTGTACCAACGTGATATATTATTATTATTATAGGTTGGTGAGTGTTACTTATAACGTGAACGTAAATAAAATAGAACTTGTGATATGGTAGAAAAGGGAAAATTGGTATACATGACTTGATAGGCAATACAGGATTAGGTTACGCCGTGATTCATGTACTTCTCTGATGATGGCAAAATGAAAATTTATTTACAAATTTACAATTCAATTACAAAGTAAATTTAAGTTTACGATCCATTCGACGTATAACATTGCTTGAAAGTATCAACTGTAATATTATAAATGCTATATACATATGTATAGAAATAGATAGTACCTACTACTCTACACTTGGTACAGCTACAATTTACATATTACAGAAAACCAGTTTTAAACTGGAATATAGTTCCAGTTGGTGTGCAATGATTTTAGTTTCATTAAAAGGAATTAACTTTCAGGGCCATCGCTATTTTTAATTGAGTTAAATGTGTAAAACAAAAATACTCTTTAGTTTGTTAAATTGGATTTTTATATTCCTTTAGATAATTATAAAAAGAAGAATAATTGAAAAAGAAGTCCTGAGGATTTAAAAATGGTAAAACTTTTGGTGTAAAAGTTAAAAAAGCGAAACAAATTGTTTTTAATATACTTTTAAATAAGTTCTATGAGACACCGAGTTAACTTCATTTCGAAAACATTTTAAATTCATTCATTTTTATGTCACACCAAAGGGATATAGAAATATATACTGTTGCGTTTGTATTCAAAATTAAACCAATTTATATGAAATCACACGCCATATTTAATTGATTTCTTTCTCAATAAATCGCAGACTTATAAAATTTTATTTGCTAATAATATTTCAGCACAATCGATCCATCCAAGTAAAACTTAACTATAATATAATTAATTTTTATTGAATTATCTACCACTGATGGAAACTATATTTAATTATATATGGTTAGCCACGGAAAATAAAATATGATTTAATTAAAATTTTAAGTCTTGAATTTCGGTTGAATAAAATTATGAACTTTACATTTTCATTCTAATTATAAACAAAAATCTGCATCACCGCTTTTGCTCAAAAGAAAGTTAAAATTTCTATGCCCTCACTTTGCATACGTACCTACTTATATTTTAATAGACATTTATTTTATTATTTTCACTTATTTACAATTAAAAGGTAACGGAGGTTCATATATTTTACTATCGTACGAAAATTTTATTTAAATACTCTTCCTAGTTACCTCGAAAGCTAGAGGTAAGACATTAATAATGAAATTTATTGCTGTAATATTTTTAAGTATAATGGGCAACGAATTAATTGCAAACATTGCATCTTCAACATTTTGTCTCAAGTAGAGGAGAAAATATATATAACTATATTATTTTGCTGTATACAATATTTATTATAATAAATGTATTGTCTGTGTAGCATCTCTTATAATATTTAATTTATAATAAGTCTGTTGTGGAAGAGACGGTTTATTGTTGTTGTTAATAAAACGTAAACAAAAAATAAAAAAAATAAATAAATAAAGTGTTTCTAACCTGAACAGCTGAACTGCAGAATACAATACCTAACACTATAATTTTTGAAAAGCTATAAAGTATACAAAACGCTTTTGGTTGGTATTTTGCATAATTTACGAGAATTTATTTTGTTATATTTTATTCAGTATTACACATCAGTTAGAGAATTAAAATATGAACTATAAAATGCATTTAAACTTAGGGTCATTTAAAAATATAAATCTTATGTCCACATAAATTATATTGTGATTGACTTTTAAATAGACATTGTCATTTGCATATGTTTAATGTTTACAATGATCTTATTTATTTGCATATTGTCTGAAGAAATTCATTTTAAAAAACTATTTGAATAAAGATAACAGCAATATTAGAATTTAAATTCATTTGTATTTAGTACTTATTTTTCATCACTTAAACATAAAAATTTCACAAAACAATCTGCCGATTTGTAAAAACTACTTCATTTTTGTTAAGAATATTACCAAATAACAAAAAGTAAATAAAAAAAATAATTCAAAAGAAATTTTTCTCATAGGATTTTGTGGTCGGACATTGGTTATTGACGTAAGTACCAATTATACACGGTAGTATTTTGTATTCTTGAAAATGTATATGTTTTGATTTACAAAAAGAAATTTTTACCTTTCGGCACCACCGAATTGGATCCCACGATCCAAAAATGAAAAAGTTCAAAGTCAAAATATGTACCTATGATCACCAATTTCCGACCACCGAATCCTGAGAAAAACTGTAATGAACCAACAAAATAAAAAACGAACACAAAAGTTTTTACAAAACCAACAGTTACATACTTTAATTTTTTCAAATTTTTTTCTTTTTTAATTTCTTTAAAATGAAGTAGGTAAAAACATTCGTTTTACATGAAAATGTTAGTTTATAAAAGATTTTCAAATTGGTAAACTTTATGTTTGATTATGGTAAATAATCTTATGTTTGATGTTATACAACATAGAAATTTAATCATGAATTTTCTATACGAAATGGAAATATGGAAAATAGAAATTACTGTTAATACATAAAATAATATTTAATGATTTTAATTTTCAATTCAGAGTTCTTGGTGCACACATAATGATATAATGTATCGGCTTTATTTTAATATACGCAGAATGAAAACGATAAGCAAAAACAATCTTCTCTAATATGATTTGCATGCACATAATTTGTTATATTTAAAAAAAAAAAAAATAAAAAAATAAAATAGAAATGTTTAAACTATATATAGAGAAACATTTCACGATTATACTCGTAGCTAAAGGTAGGTATATCGATATCGTATATCTAATGCATAATTTAAATGTGGGTACTATTTACAAAATTATATATATTTTATTAAAAGTAGGAATATTGAAAGTTGAAACTTTGAAGGTAAATAATAGTAAAGTATCTACTAAATAATGCAAACTAGTATGTTAGATGATAGATATAACCGACTATATATATGAACACAAAACATCGGAAGAAATGATTAATAATATATATACTATGTTAAACATATTATAAAATTTATATATTCGATATATCGTCTTTGCGAATACCTTATAATTTCTAATATTTTAATAGCGATTTCAAGAGAATTTCATTTTCATTATCCATGACATTATAATAATTATTTATTTACACGTTTTGATAAATGTAACTGTAACTGTGTATAATTAAAGACAAAATCATTAAAACTCTAGTTTTTAACTAAATTGACTTTTAAATATATGGCATTAGTTTGATATTGTATTGTATAAATACCAGAATCAACATTTCTATATTCAATATGAAAAGAAGTTAAATTAATAAGCACATAACGTGATGTTAGTTGGAAAATTTAAATAATACATTAGTGTGCCGTTCTCAAGTTATTTGTTTCATTATCTGAATTGCATAAGCTATATTTTTATGAGACACTTATTATTACTACGTGCAGTAAAGCCTTAAGGAATGAAAACCTTTTATTTTTTTTTAACAAAAAATATATAAAAACCCCTTTGATGATTTAATAATCAAAAGGGACTTTTTTTCTCTATTTTTTTTTTCAGGGAAGGTAGAAAGTCTACCTATAACTATTCCATACAAGAGTGAAATATTTCATTATTTTCTTTACATAATTTATTTTTCAATATTTGTATGTTACAGTTTGGTTCAAGGATGTAAATGTAAGTACCTGTTTGAATACGTTCTATACGTATAAAGTAATAACTTTAAAATTGTTGAACCTTGCGAGTGAAGTGTGTTAATATTACTTTGTGTATACACTTTGGCCTATCAATTTTCATATAACATCACATTTTATGAATAATAAAGGTTTTTATGTTACGCGTTCAACATTGTTATACTCGAAAATTAATTGCTAATTAGAATGCGTTTTATATTTTTTTTTTTTGAAGGCAACTTATTTTTCGAACTTTAATTTAATGTCGATTTCAAACATTTTACATTATTTTTCTACATTGCTATTATAAATTGTCTAGAAATTTTGCACATGGATGAATATTTAAATTTCCGGTTCGAATTCAGTAAAATAAAGTAGCGTCTCTACCAATTCCGGCGTTATATATTCATTTTGAAATGTTCACACTACAGAGAGTGTGTCTGTCTGTGGCTATGTATGATTTGCATGCATGACATGGAAAATACTTAAATTTTTAAAGTTTTCATGTAACTTAAATTATGGTTGAACTTAAAATAAATAGTTAATAATTTTTATCATTATGTAATTTGTAATGTAGGTGTGAATGCCGGTACCATGACTTTGAAAAATATATAATATATTCTATTTTTAAAATATGAAATCACATATTTATGCCTCACATAGTATCATACGAACCATAACATAATATAATTTTATTTTATTTATTTTTTTTATATATATATATCTATCACGATTATATGCGTATAAATATATTGTCATTTTTAAAAGTCATGGAACCGGAATCCACACCCAGAGTATGCAATATATGACCATTACCATATTATACTTAAATGGAGCTTTTCATTTCAATAAAATAGAGACACACTCTCGCATTACATCCACCTCCACCGGGTATCCGAATAAAATAAATCAAATAAATCAAATATGTATATTTAAAGACAACCGAGCAAATAAAAAAAATAATATATATATATATATTTACAATAATTTTGATTATTCTATTTCTCGCATGATAACACATTGGTTATTATATAAAAAAAAAAAAAAGAAAAAATTATAATAATAATAAATAATCAATGTTTTTAATACCAGAAATACTTGATAAGAAAATTTACTTATTTATTTTTGTTTTATTATTAAAATTCAATGATAACACAATCTGTTTTCATGATTTTGTTTGTTATTCAGATGCAGTGTGTATTATAGAAAATTGTATTGTGTATGAAAAGAAGGTTTATTATTATTTATTATGATAAAAATAAAGAAAACATTTATTTTTCAAATTTTCTACACATCTTTAGCCTGAGGCCAACCATTATATGAATAAATATGTAAATGATTTTTTTTTTGAGCACACGTATTGTGTGTTGAAAAAAAGATTTGATTACGGATTCTAATTTTCAAAAAGAAAACTGAACCAGATTCAATTAAATGTTGAGTTTTTTTTTTTCGTGGAAACTGTATTTAAAAATAAATTGAAATAAACGATACTATTATCTATTATCTTAGATAAACCAAATAATTTAATAGTAATATTGAATTCTACAAATACAAATATGAACACGCTAAATTTTAATTATTATTATTATTTTTTGTTTCTAGTTCATTGCAAATTCTCAATATCCATCGCTAGTCATTTATAATTATATTTCAACTGGATTGTACCTGCATCAAAAAAAATGAAACCGATTCCCAACTGTTCAAATAGTGACACATAAACTCATATAATATTTTACATAGAATTGCGGAAATATTGTTTTTCGACAAACACTGCAATAGAATGAGAAGAAGGATATGGTTGTCAAACTTTTTAATGATAATAAAATGCTTGAATTTGAAGTAAACCCATATTATATGAAACCCTTCTTAAAAACCCTTATTAAAATTCTAAATATAGCAATTTGATCAATTTAAACAAAACATCAATGCCATATCCATAACTATATATCCACTTTAGAAAATATACCCCATTAATTTTCTCTTTAAAACCACATAATCCAATATTTTTCAAAACGTATATTCTTCCTAATAAATAATTTAGTAGTCGAATAATGTTGTACATTAAATTTGGTTACTGCTTAAAACTTAATTTTGTTTTGTATTTTTTATTTCATTCATTAATTATTTTTTGTCTAAATTAATTACTTTCCGTGTAACAAAATAAAGGAAAACGGAAGGTTATTTATACCATCATAGAAAATTTAATAATTTTTTTTTTTTTTCACTACATTAGTGTCTATTCATAATCAAAATACCGTAACGGCATTCAGTAATTGAACGTTTCCCAAAAAAAAAAAAATTATTTATATTCCATATAGAGCAACCTGTGGTACTATTTATGCTTTGCAAACAAGCTTATATACCTATACATTTAGATATTTTTCCAAATAATATGTAATTAAACAAGACAAAAGTTGGAAGTATACCTAATTTTATTTTATTTTATTCTTTTTTTTTTTATAAAAAGAAATGCTATTCATACTATTTATTTTTTTATTATTATTATTATTATTATTATCATCATTTTTTTTTTTTTCGTTAGGCACACACAAAACAAAAATTATTTTAGTTAATTAAGTTTGACACTATGACAACACCATGTCTAATATAAATTATATTAAATGATGGACATCAGCTGTAAATGTAGCGGTAGGTATCAAAACCATCAAACTTCAAAACTATGTTAATAATAGCATCATATAAATATCAAACCGATGGGAATATAAAAACCACTTTATTATTTTTGAATTAATGATCCAAAAAAAACAAAAACAAAAACAAAACAAAACAAAATATGTCAATTACTATATAATTCTATATAGTGAATTTTCAACAATATTATATAACAAGCCAACCATATACATATAAGTGACACATTAGTCATCCATCAAATCCATATAAAATTATTAAAAAGTATATATGTAACAAAAATTCAGTACAATGGGCATTTCTGTTTCAAAAATATTGTTATTTTTTTTGCTGATATATTTTAATATATGTTTTTACTTACTTAACTCCATATCATGTTCATGTAATTCGTCTTCTGGATCTAAGTCTCCGTCTGATTCTGTTCCAGAGTCGTGGCCATCAATCTGCAAATAAATAAATATATCATTAAGAAATTTATTTATAAATATCGAGTGAATAATGCTTAAAGAAAATCATCATCAAAACACAATTTAACAAATATTGCATTTTATTTTGCGCGGATATTCGATATCTTCCAAACCAGTAAATTGTATATTATATTGAACAGTATAATAATAGATGCAATAACGATAGATAGCATTGTATAATCTGCAATAAGTACAATCATGAATCAGAGAGAACAAAAAAAAAAAAAAAAAAGAAGAAGAAAAGTATATAAATAAAATCTTGATTGAGTTTAAATTATGTTATAATAATGATTATATTATTTTTGCTGTTGGAATTTATATGCACAGCAAAGGGAGGTAATATGAGAATAGTTCATTTGGTTTAAATTTATATTAGCTATATAGCCTAATCTAGATATAATCCGCCGTATAATGCAAATTACAATAAAATGAAATAAAAACCGGTATATAGTTGTTGGTATCAGGTTAATTGTCGTTTATATTGTTTATTCCTTTCTTTCTTTTATTATTTTTTTTAATTTAAAATTGTTTTCTTTTTTCTTATAAGTTAATAATGAAGGGAAAAAAGTTAAATAATCGTCATTCTATAAAACATTTAATCGTTTAAAATGCAAAAATATTCTTTATACGAAAATCTGACTTTTGATTTGAATGTACTTTGCAAGCGATGAAATAAAACTATTATAAGCAAGTGTTTCTTTGAAAGTTTCCATAGTGAAATTATTCTTCGATGTAGAATTATTGTGGATAATATACAAACACATATATATATATATTACTGAAACATTTAAATATTATCGTACAGAAACTAACACAAACATTAAAAACAAATTGATCTCATTATATAGTTTAAATATTATGTATTTAGAATATCAATTTAATGATGATAACCTTAACATAAGAATGACGATCATTGTTCAATGTATATCAACGTCTTATACAATCATTTGATTGGCATTCGTGCGGTCAATCCATCTAAGTCTATCATTTTACTATCGATTTTATCATAAACCTATGCAGTTATTTAACGTTAAACAAATATACATATAATAAAAATACAAATAACAAAACTGAATAAAATACATATTTCTATGTTATATTATATAATATGCTCGATGGCATTATGAAATATATCGGAACTTGTATCTTTATGCAATTTCAATGCTTTTGTGTGTTATTCGTTCGCAAAACTGGTTTATACACAAAGTTTTTATACTTAAATCAAATATTTATACTAAAGGCAAAATACTTAAAATGATCGTGATCACGATCATAAAAAAAAAATATAACAATAAAAGCAATTCGAATATCATCGCGCACTGTTCGCCATAGGTACTAATGTACTATGAAAAAGAACAAAATCACATTAATCATCTGTTATATTTTTCATTGTATATTTTTTTTTTTTTTTATATTCCTCGAAATATTATTTTCGTGTATTTTCATTCAAGAAATGAAATTGCCATGAACAACACTTTCAATTATAATATTGTAATCATATAATAAACCTTTCAATGAGTCTTTTTCATAATTAACTTGAAAATAATTTGAAAATTTATAAAAATATTAATCGGCCATAAATAGAATCCGCATGTCTCAAGTTATTAGGAATTTATTCAATAAAATATATTTTAATTATGTTATAGGTAATATATTTTATATTTATAATGTTTAAATAAATTTCCGCTAATTTAATTATTGATTCAGAGAAAATTTTATTTTAAACAGCCTCGCCATTTTTGAATTTAAGAATACTTTGGACTAAATTTTAATTACTACTTCATTGGAAACGGGCGTATAATGCAAAAATAGTTCCATAAAATATTTTCTGAAATTGAACTTCCACCACTTATTTTTATTGTTTTTTCTTCTTTATTCTTCTTTTTTTTTTTTTTTTTGTATATCATTGCTTCCATCCAATCTAAAATAATTTATTGTTATGACTATCGCAAATATTCTACACAGAATATATATATATATTCAGGTAAAATCTATACCCGGTAGAATATTATATATATATAATAAATATATGAAGAAAAATCGGGGTTATTTCTATGCTTCTTCTCCAATATTCTTTTATTTATTTTTTTTTTTCGTTTTTCTCTCGCCCATTTTCATATGTCATAATATTTAATATCTATTGTATGTATATGTAGATATTTGTAGAAGGTAAGTACCTATATAATAAATAGTTCATGCCTCATACTATTTTCGAACATTTAAAAGGTGTATGGACGTAAGCAAAAATATAATGGTTACCATCGCAACATTTATCATACCATACAAAACATAATAAAAATTCCAATGGAAAAACCATTTCCTTGTAAATATACCGATCAAATGAAAATTATTATCAATACGAAATTTTTCATGAATCCCCTATTCCCGTTTATAAATAAATAGGTAGGGTTAGAATATTTTCTACGGTGTATAACAGAATCAGTAGATTTATAATAGAATATAATATTGTATAAATGCGAAATGGTTATGGTATATGATATGGTATGTTCGCAAGGCACATAGGAAATATACTCCTGGTATGTAGAAATAATGAATCAATGGTATTTTTTGCTTTAAAAATATATAAAAATAAAATAATAAAAATTTCAATCCATATATTAATATGTAGAAATAGTTTTGGATTGCGAATAGCAAATAAATGTATTTAAATACATCACCTCTTTCAACTTATTGTAAAGAAAATAAAATCAGAACATTTTATTAAGCACAAAAGTGAACTTAATATAGAAACAGGATACAAATACACACAAAACATATATAGAATAGGTAGGTAGGTAGGTAGGTAGGTAGGTATGTATACGCAATAGAAAATTTATGAAAAAAGGAAAATATTGTATTTACAAAAATGTTGAAATGATTTTCTCAAGTTCTTCCTAAATATAATAATAATAAAAACGAATAATAATAATATGTAGATATCTGAATAGAAGATATAACCAGACCAGCAGGCAACCATAGAGGGTATATTTGCTATATATTTCTTTTTCTTTTTTTCATTTTCTTCTTTCCTTTATTTTTATAATTTTTTTTTTTTTTGTACTTTGTTTATTTGTTCCGTCTTCTATATCTAAAAGCAATAATAGATAAATATAATAAGCTTCTTGTTTGTTTCTGCGAACCATTATAAAAGGTTTTTATTTTTCTGGGATTTAAGTAGGATAAATTGAACGTGTATACCGGTGTTTGGTATATTTTTAGTACATTTTATGCCAAAAGTAGATGAAAAATATAGTCAGACAATATTATTTGTTTGGTAAAATAGAATATTGAAAGCTTGTTTAAGATTATTTATATTATTGTTTATGAATAAATGTATGTTAATTAAATCAATTTAACGATATTTTATTGTTTGTTTGTTTGTTATATTTACTAAGTAATATTTGAAAACATTTACGATATACCGTAATTTGTGTACATGGTTTTATGTTGGTGAAGAAGTACTTTTATAAATGGAGTTTGAACAATTTTTATAGAAAATAAAATTCTATTCAGAAAGTGGAAAATAAATTCCATTGTTTTATTTATCTACCATATTTATTTGATTATTTGCGTACTATAATCATTATATGCTTTTACATAAATAACAAAATAAAAGCAATGTATCTTATTGTTCTTAAGAATTTATTTTGTTGATAAAATCTTCCCACACATAATTTCATTTATCAATTTAAAAAAATATTTTTAAAAAAGTCATTTCTATTTAAAAAAAAAAAACAAAAAAACGAACACACACAAACACATATAAGTAATTGATTGTTATTTTATAGAGCTATAAAAATTATTTTCAAATTGTAATTATTCTGGACTACTTTTATTATTTTAAATTTATTTATTTAACATCTTATAATAATATAATGAAAATAGATCATATGTTAGCTGATCGATCTAATGATCTATCAATAATGATGACTTTTCTAATTTTCGTCGTGAGTGGAATTTTTTTTTTTTTAGTTTTATAAGAAAAACAACGTATTTTATTTCTATCTAAAAAATTTTGGGAAGAAAAGTTATCATCATTGCTAGTTGCTAGATCATTACATAGTCGATCAGGCAGCATGAAATCTATTTTTGAGCCCTTTAGAAAACAAAATATGTACAATTAGAATTTTATTTATTAAATTATTTAAAAAGAACTACTTTACTTACCTAGTGGTGAATAACAGAAAATTGTTGAAAAAAATAAAATAAAAAAAACATGTCAATATTGATGCTCAAATTAGTTACTCTAATCGCAAAAAAAAAACACTACAGGTTAAAACCGATATTAAATTTTTAAATTTATTCGATAGAATTAATAGCTTGAGGTGACAGAACATTGAATTGCAATTTATCACCAATTAATCTAATCATCTTCTCATCACAACTACTTTCAATATGCCTAAACAAGTATTTCTTGTTTTTAATATTTATTTTTTCAGTCAAAGCAAATAATTATTTAAAAAAAAAAGATAATTAACATCTTAAAAAAAGAAAAAGAAAAAAAAAACATTTAAAATGTTTATTTTTTCTTGTTTAATTGAATTCCACATTGAAAATCGCTGTTCATCAGTAATAATATCTATAATTTCTTAAAATTGTGAGATTTATTGCTCGCATTTATTTATTGAATGTGCGGCAGTCAAGAAACACCATATAATTTGAAACCAGTACTAATTACACAGATTCCTATGCCACAGGAATATATATGAAGTATTAAAATGAAGACTTTTTGAAAGAATTTAAAGGCCATAAGGAACAAAAATTGAAATATATCGAGTTTAATATTCGAAGCTTTTGAATGAAGGATTTTAAATAGAAATTCACTGGAATTTCAAGGATCACAGAAGCACACATTTGAATTCATATTTCTAAACCTCGTAGTTGATAATTATCTATATTTCATCGCAGATATAATTATTCGATCGTATAAAATACAAAAATTAATAGCCGAAGAAAATCTTTGCTTTCTCAAAGATGATATTGTGAAATATAATCTATTACTGGATTGCCGAAATTAAGAAAAAATTGCATTTAAACGTTTGAAAAGACGATTTAAACCGGGTATTTTTCAAATATTCAAAATGAATTATTTGCTTTTGAAAAATTCAAAAAACCATCAAAAAAAATTAATTTCTGAATAAATATTGCTTTAATATTGATTATATTATATTTAATAATCTATAATTTGTAATCAAAATAATAATAAAAGTATTAATTAAAAAAATATTTATGATCAGTATGAAAATGTGTTTTTAATGTTTTTATATAATTTTTTTTTTTTTTAATAATTCAAATTACTTAAATAATTCACGAATTTTTTCAATTTTTCATAGCTTGAATTAAATGGATTTTTTTTTTCAGATGATCATTTTTTGTGTGTTCGAAGCGAAAATTTTGATTTTTTTTTTTCAAGGAGATCAATTATGGTACTTTGGACTGTATTTTGTATTTCTAAGCGATCATGTGTTTAATTTTATTGTAAATTGTCATTAGACCATTACTGAATTTTAAATTAATTTCCATTTAATATTATGAAGAATTATGAATTAATTAAAACAGTCTTTATTTTATAAAATTACTTGGAGCGCTTATTAAATTCTATCATATTGTTCAAACTACATATTGTGGTATACTAGTACTGTAAATATACAATTTACTATCCAATTTTATTGTACAAACCATAAAACCAATCAAGTAATCAAACCGTTGAGGCCTGAGTACATATATGACAAGGTTCATTAAATAATCGTAATACCATATTTGCAAAATATATAATAAATTAAATTGAAATAAAGTGGAATAACAACAACATGCACACACTAACCAACAAACATCCGAAGACCACTATATATAAGCAATAAGCAAAGCACAACCAAAGACAAAATAAAAAATAAAAAAAAAAAAACTTTTTATAGCCACAAAATGCTAAAAGCAGAGAACTTGTAAAACAACATATTTTCTTTACAAGTTTCGATCCAATGTGCAGAGTAGTAGTTGTAGTACTTGAACGGCAACGTCGACAATAACAAACAGAAGAGAAAAAAAAAATCACAAATCCACAATACATTCTAGTTTGCTCTTGCTTCAATTTGGTCTTATATATTCATAACACATGATGACGAGATCGGCTTTTTGCGTGTTTAATACAGAAAACGAACAACGACAGAGTACATAGTATTAACTACTTAAATATATATATAGCAATATATCCAATGTAAGTAAGTACAATTTACTAAACCAAAAGCAAAAAAAAAAAAAATGCCCTGCGTTTGTAAAATAGAAAGAGTCCAACATATACGAACCATGCATAACTGACTGCTTTACTTTTAATCAATGCTCGTGTATGACATGTACACTGGGTAATCAGCAAAAATTAAATGAAACAAGAGAACGACTTTTTTTTTATTTATTAAAATCAGGTCTGTTGTAAGTCTTTGCACTCATTTAAATAGTTGAATAATTAATTCATCAGGGAAATATCGCAGGAGTCAAGAATTAGATCCCCCATAAACCCTATTACTCATAAGATATTATAAAATTTATAAGAAAGAAAATTAAAAACATCAAGAATGCACTCATACACACATTTATTCCACTCACTTACACATATTTCTATTAAGTAAATATTTACAAACCTTAATAATTAACATAGTTTATCGGTTGAATTGTAAAAATGATATTTTCTGAACAATCTCGTATGCAGTTAAATTACTTACATGGAGTGTTTTTTCTTTTTTCTCGCGATTCGTTTAAAAGTTTGAAGTAATAGTAGCCATATTTTCTTGTGTGACCTTCAAAAATCGGTCGACCCCTGGTTTGGTTGAATGGGTTCGGTTCCAACTCTATAACTACACTTTCATAATATATCTAACAAAACCACCTTACTTAATGCAGAGAATATATTATTGAAGGTAATACTATCTTACAGAGGAAGGGAAATTATTTTTCATTTTTTTTTTTCACCAAAATATGACAATACGAACCTTTTCATGGACGTTGTTGCCCTCATTTATAGACTGTGTACGCAGTTTGTGTGTTAAATACTTGAGCATATTTTGGCCGGCACTCCAAGGAAGAAGTTATAAAATAAGCTTAATTACTGTGAGCTTTATAGATAATCGACAGTTAAAAATAACTAAAACTTTTTATTTCCGTATATATGATGTTATGATTTGTATCTTTTTTTTTTATTTTCTTTCAGTTAGTTTCTTAATATTTTCGTGGTTATTTAATTAAATTGTATCAATTAACCGGAAAAGTAAAAATTTTTAATGACAATATTACATCAAACATTGGTAGCACGAGAAATTTTCGGTAAAACTATTTTGTTATGTTTATTGTTGAAATAGGAAGTAGCCATGTAAATTTTTCTGTTACATTAGAAGAAAGTGTAACCACGAATGAAAATTGTATCTAAATTTGATAAAATTGGACAAAATTTGAAGATTTTTTTTTTTAGTTTGCAAAAAACACCATCATTAAGAACATTTCCGCACTCATAGCCTTCGCTTCAACACTGATATTAAGAGTATATTGACAAAAATTATTGCTTCTTCTATTTTTGTCTCAACAACACTCCCCGTTCAATAGACTTAACACTCTGACAATCCGAACAGATCTAACTAAACTGAATTGCTTACAATTATGACTACATACATTGGTATTCGATTATGGATGAAAGTCTAGAATTTGTCTCTATACTCTACTCTCTCATCAAAGTCAAACACTCGAAAGAGTACGCATATTATAAAAAGTAATAATTATGTTCGGAAAATGCAATTGCGCATACACCAGAAATGTTCAAATGTTTAATGTTTTTGGTGTAACCACCTATTTGTATATCTATTTTGTTTTTTTTTTTTATTATATACTACATACTGGTTTTACTGTGTAGTAGGTGACAGTGTCACTGTAATAAATAATATATGGCTGTGTGAGTGGTTTATTTTATTCGTATATTGAATATATAAACGCAGATTGGAATGCCTTCTAAATTCCTTGAAGCGCGTAAAATCACCACGTAAAATTTATGATTTTAATATAATTTTTTAATCCTATTTTAAGTTGTATTATGAAAAAAAAAATATCATACTGTGCGGAATTTTACTACATTTTATAACGTGGTATAATACAATATGTATATTGTATACTCTATATGGTATACTTGTTCCAATATTTACTTTATATATACCATAATATATATATATATATATTCAAAAGGGACTAAAACTAGAAATTAAATACAAAGTAGTTATTTTATTTCAAAATGTTAAAAGATTTAATTATGTAATACCAAAGTTAGGATTTTGGGTCTATGTTATAGATAGAGATAGATACGTTTTGTTTTCTTTTACTTTAAATAATTATTCAATTCCAATAAAACTTTAGTTTAATTATATTTAAAGCACAAAAAAAAAATTGTTTTCATATATATTGGCCCATGTATTCGTCATAAATTGGGCATTGCTTCAACTATGGAGGTGTGCAAGCAAGAAGTAGTTCCAATGTGTACGGATGCTACGTGTGACGTTTTATGAGAGAATGAGATTCAACTATACAATAGAATATTATAATGTGTGTTATAATTTTGAGTATTGCGGGAGCAGAGCCAGAGGGGAGACCGGCGGATTGCATTATACGATATTTTGCGTACGCTTGGACGATTCAATTTTAGCTATGTGGAGGCTTGTTCACGCAAATTTGTAAGGGGAGTCCAATTTACAATTTAAGTTTTTCAACAAAACAACACACAATCACACACATCTCTTTAATAAAATTTACCCATTTATTTATTTACTTTGTATTTACTGCGGCTTATTTTGCACATATATATTTATATATATATATATGTATATATCTTTTTTTATTTATTACGAATGTTAATACGGGTTTGTATATATTATATTGAACACCAATAATATTTTTATTTTATTACACCTATTATTTTCCAAATTATTTGAAATTACATTATTGAGACTGGGCTCACCACTTATTGACAATGAAAAGCTTTAGGCGTTTGTGAAAGGATTATATCCGAAAATACTGAAAAACACTGCACTAATTCGACTTCTTTCACTGTAAATGATTTCAGTGTATCGGTTGTCTCGTAAATTGGTTACCCATTGATGACAACAGAAACGGAATATACACAAAACTCGTAGAATTATATATTACAGATACGTATTTTGCCAACCAAAAATTGGGAAGGACTCAGCTTACGGTATTCTCTATTTATTTTAAACAATAGATAAAATGTGATTTTCATTTGTTGAATTCATTATATCAATAGGTGTGTACTTAACATTATTTTTTTTGTATGTAAAACTTTTATTTTAAATTTTCACTATATTTTGAATGCAGTTAATAGTTTATGGAAAAAATATATTGTGTAATAAATCATAATTTGAATTTAAAAGGGCATAAAGAGAAATTTTCACGTTATAACGTTTTAATCATTGGTCTTAAGACAAAACTAACACCAATTTCTATTCATAATTTACAACATTTAGTTACTTCCTAGGGGACCATTTCTTATACAATGAACTTAAAAAATACATTGCAATACAGACTTCAACTCTGTTATACAAATGAACAAGTCTACAAATACACTAACAATACATATTATAGATATATTTACGTTTTTATATTTAATATATTATAATATTATAATGAAAGCAATAGGCATGCGTATTACTATATTTTTACACGAAATAATATTATATAGCATATATCAATATAGCTACGTACATGTGTAAATACTCTAATACTATAGACGTTAGGTGCATGATACGAAGCAGCTTATTATGTTAAAACTTAAAACTTAAAAAATACTTAAGTATTTTCAAAAGTTTTTTTAAAATTTCTCAGAAATGATGTGAATGTGAATATGAAAATTTTATTGGGAAACAAAAATCGCTTAAAAAGGGCTTAAAATCTTCTAACTATATTGTGCTGATCTTGTATTTATTAAAGCATCAGTGCCACTGAAAAAACTGCTTGAATTTCAAGCCTTGTGTTGAACATTAGATTGATTGAGATTGTAGAAAACTGCCTGCAGAGCTCTTCGTCTATAAAATGTGAGGCTAACAATAGATTTTTCAAAATTTAAATGAATTTCTTATTTCTATTATATTTTCGTATATTAAGCATAACATTATAATTCAATATGCATATTCATAAGTTTTATATTGTGATACAAACCGAATTGCGTTTCTGATAAAATAATCCAAATAATCATAGATGTACATTTTGCACTCTACAGTAATTAATATAAATAATAAGTAGAAGGCGGTTCGAAACATAAAATATTTAAATGTTAAAATGCTATTTTGAATATGGATAGGATGAATTTGGAAATAGTGGTAAGGGCTATGTATTAGACTGTCCCAGAAAAAACACTTTTTTCGAAAAGTTAAGCTCCCAGGGCATTTTCTTATACCATTACACTCCAAAGTAAGTAAAACTAAAAATTATCGAAAAAAAAAAATTTTTAGAACTCGCCCCATCGATTTGAAAAACTGAAAATGAGGTGTTTCATTATTTATGCATTTTTTGGTCTATTTACCTCGAAATATCATCCAGGTTCTTATGAATTTCATTAAATTTAATTGTATTAGTTAGGGGAGATCTAAATTATGTTGTAACATCAGAAATTGGTATGATTAATACTCTAATTAAAAAAAATTATGGTATTATATATGGAAAAAAACCTAGTTTTTTCTTAAATTTTCAATAAACTATTTTTTATTTTTAAGAAATATCATTTCGAAAAAATTTAAACTATTTGCGTTCGTTAGGTAGATTAATAAGCTTTCTATTTGTTTTTTGATGGTCTTATTCGGTCAAGATTTGCAAAAGTTATGGCCATTTTAGTAAAGATTTTTGTTCCGAAAAGTACATTCTATTTATAATTTTTTTTACACTAAAATTTTTTTGGGGGGCTCGGAGGGGGTTATGATGTATTGAGAAAGTTGCATCTCGAAAAAATAATGGGGGTCTCTAATAGATGTATTTTTCGTAAGAACCTTCCTTTGGAAGTTATTTCAAAAACGCGAAAAAAATATCGAGTGCGTGAAAATGTATTCCCTAAATTATATTATATTTGTACTGCTTACATTCTGATTCAATTTCTGATGGTACAACATAATTTAGATCTCCTCTAACTAATACAATTAAATTTAATGAAATTCATAAGAACCTG
>JAABKK020005173.1:0-26692 GCA_011634745.2 Catotricha subobsoleta
AGTTTTGACAGTTTTTATATAAAATAAACAAATCAAATGTCATTTTTCCCGTGTCGCGACACATAGCCGTCTGACGGAGAAACTGAAAACTAAACACCAAACCTCAACCTATTGCGCAAGTTAGCTATAGCGTATGTGCAAATTTACATTGCATTTACATTACAGAATGACATTTACGGTGTCACGGTTGGATATTGCGCATGCGCAGATGGTGTAAAATGACATTTTTTGACCTTTTGTGTGTCACATGCGCGAAATATACTAAAACGCGTCAGACGAATGGCCAACCTTGTATACTTGAACTATGATCAAAACGCACGTCTCCAAAATAAAATAATCAAAACAATTAAAACTGCGGTTGAAAATTAAATAGATCTCAGTTCATTTGATGTGATTTGAATTTTAAGAAATTAAAGAATTATTATTTTCAAAGATATATTTATAAATTGAATGATATTTTTGATTAAATAAATAATAAATTCAAGCGAATTGTTTTAAAAACAACCTGCTTGGCTTAATTTAAATATCTTTGCCAAAATTTAATAATATACTATAATATACAACCAATCACGAGCTTCGGTATTTGTTCATTTCGAAAAACATGAAATAAACGGCCTAATTTTATTGCCTGGCAGAAAAATTCAAATTAAAGCAAGCAACATATTTTTTAAACAATTCACTTGAAAAAACAAACCGCTTGAGAAGCGCCTGGCAAAAACCATTCTAAAATAGGTCTCCGAAAACGTTCTTTTAATAAATTTATATTTTATTTGTTCACAGGCATCTTCTGTATCGAGTTGTTTTTATTCCATTGTAACAATATGTTTCTATCCGCAGTAAGACACCAACAAAACAATTTCCCAGAGTTATTTGTGCATTAGATAATTCCAATTTAATTGTTAAATGTTTTATTATTTTTTTTTGATCTTTTAATTTTTGAGTCATTATTTTGTTACTATCATGAATTTTATTATTTTCTTTTAACAATGATGCAATCTTCTTATTGCATTTTATTTCGCATTTACTATTCTCTTTTGATATTGTTTTATTTAATGTTATTTTCTCTTCATACTTTTTGGCGTTTTTGGTTTGATTAATAAATTCGCATTTAAGTTTATAAATTTGATGATTAGTCTCTTTATGGTCATTTTCCAGCAACTTTAATTTCTGTTTTAACTGCTCGTTTTCTTCAAACAATTCCCGATTTTTAATTATTACAATCTTATGTTGTTCTTTTAGATCAACAAAGTTTTTTTGAACTGTGTCATGTGCTATTTGTGCATTGAGGAATTTCTCTTCTGAATAATTTTTGACCTCCGACAAAATTTCCATTTCCGATTCAATATGCTCATATTTTTCCATGTATAATTGAAGACTTTCAATTTCTTTATTCTGACTTTCTATTTCACTATTCAATTCTTTAATTGACCGTAATGAAACTTCATTTAATTTGTTGTTTTCAAGAATTAAAATTTTTTCATTTTGACTCTTGCATATTGCTTCGAAATTATCACGTTCCCGTTTTGTTTTTTTAATTGTTTCCCTCAATTCATTAATAATTAATTTGTCATTATTTAGCTGCTTAGTGGCATGATCTATACTCAAATTGACTTTTTCTAAATAAATCGCCTGAGATTGCTTAGATAATTGATGCATTTCTAAAAACGAATTTGTCAATATATCGTTTTCGTCGATTTTATTTTCATTCGTTTTGCGATCTGATTCTAGAAATAAAAATATATTTATAGTCTTAGCAAAAAAGAAAATATGAGTAAGTTCATCATTACTAGTATACTTTTAAAATTTTAATATTAACCAGCGAAGTTTACTTACCTGAACAACTTAATCATTGAATTATATAAATTGAATGACTTGAAAATTATTATCAGACCTTAAAATCAAGCTTTATCGGTTATTAATTATTGAATTTTAAATTTATCGTACTTCGTTGTCGTGAAAATGATGATGAGTTTTTAGAATGTGTTGTTTATTGTGGTCATAAAAACTTATTAAACTTGATAAATTTGTAAAATAAAGAATAAATTTTATTCGATGAATTAATGTCAGTCGTAAACACGTTTCAATCATCGCTTTAGTTGCAATGTTACCAAAGCATAGTCTGTGTCTCTATGATGTACAGTTAATTGAAATTTGATTTTATTAACACAATTAAGTACTTCCCATACACTAATACTTAGGTCCATATTGTTGAACTTTTACAATGTCTTGGAGATTTTACAAGACTTAATTTATCATTTGCTTGACGTCAAATTTTGATTTTATTTTAGCTCAATTACTTTTAATTCTATATTTTAGACACCAAACCTCAAAAAATCAGAGACCTAACATTTTTTCTGATTGTTACACATGTACGAACACATAAAGTATTAAGCGAACAATACTCGCTTTGGTTTTTGATACTCAATATTAATATAGTGAATAAATATATGTTATGTATATATGCAAATACATTCAAAAAGTTACTCACTATAAATATAGAGGAACAAAAATGAGAGCGCACAGTTTTACCAAAGCATATATTCATATCCAATCCATACTAATAAAAGCAAAAAACGTTTTGCTTTTTATTTATGACTATAGTTTTGTTAAATCTTACGAATTTATACTCCTAATTTCCTTTATTTATTCTTGTTGTGATTTCTTCTAATATTTATACATTATTTTATAATTTTATACATTAATGAAAATAACCTGGTCCGAAAAAATAACTCCTGAATGCACTCTACTATGATTTAGCATCCTAAAACATTACGTGTAAAAAAAATAAGAGTACAATTTGCCATATTAAGGGTATAAAATTGGCATTAACAAATTTGTATGCAGTTGCTCTTCTTAGTGTATATATTCTGTGGTTTCACCAAAGCGTATTGAGTTTTAAAAATAATATACTAACATATACTTTTCGGGTCAAAATCAAAGAATATAAAGTTTCAATTTGGAAATAAATCCCGATAATTGTAAGTGTATTTATATAGGGAGAATTTTCAACAGGCGTCTAAAATTAAGTTGGATTAGTCATAATAATAGGGAGTTTGGGCAAATGACGTAAACGTACAATGTAAACATAAGATTTAACATGGTGTAGTATAGCCTACTACGTGCACTTACGTTTACTTTGTCTTCTTTGTGCGAATGTTCGTCGATGTACGTTTGATAATATGTACAACATAGCGTACAGAAGTGATTTGTACGATGAAACTTACGAATTAATAAACATACATCGACGAAGATCCGCACAAAGAAGACAAAGTAAACGTAAGTGAACGTAGAAGGCTATACTACACCATGTTAAATCTTACGTTTACGTTGTACGTTTACGTCATTTGCCCAAACTCCCTAATAGCATAGAACAAAATAGCACAAAATGTCAGCCTCGACTCTGCGTCCTTTCACTAACATTTACACTATGTCTTCACTACCCAATTTTTGATCGGTTAGTCAAATACATAATTAGCCATAAATAGATTAGATAATTAAAATATTAAATAATTTATGAGTTATTCCTGTTAATTTCATTGTTGTTGTTGTATTAAATTCTTCCCTGTATACCAAAATGAACCGACTAATAGATTATGAAACAAGCTGCCAATTACTTTATTTTTGCGAGAATTAAATTCATAAAAAAAGAAAAAAAACATTATAATATTATAATTTTTTATATACCATTAACAAAAAGTACTTATGTTCATGTCGATTTTTATCAGGACTGAGTGTAGTGATTTTGATCGTTATAACCCACCGTTGGACAAAGAATTAAGATAACATCAAAACATATAGGTTTTGGTCTTGAGCTGTTTTCGATTGTCAGGTCATTAAATCAAAAAAAATGAGTTTTTGAAAAAAATCAAAACATGTTTTGTTTTTATTTTCAAACCGAAAACCAAAACAGATCAAAACTAAAGTATATATATTTCGAAGTCATTTCGATTCTGCGTTCAAGGGTGGGTCAATCAATAAAATCCGTCCAGGTAATCCTGAGAAAAAGCAAAAAGTGGACAAAAAAAAACACTATTCCTATCCTATCCTTCGATTAAGGACATACAATTTAGTTGCTATTTGTATGATGTTTGTATATTAACAGTCAAACCTTATTTATTATACTGTTTAATATATTTATTTCTCGTATGATTTAAAATAATTTAGTGCGAGCAATTCAAAACCAAAAAAATTGTTATAGTGGAGATGAGTGAGATAATTTTTATTGTCAATATTTCTGCAAGCTAGAATTTTTCAAGTACATAAGTAGATAACTCATCCATAATTTTATTTTAAGATCGATGAATTTTTGCTTGTTTATCTACAAAAGAATAAATTCATGTGTAATTTTAATATTTCAACAGTTTTTCTAATAACTTTATAAATTTCATTCTTTTGTTTACAGTTGCAGATATACCATCACCATGTCCAATATATTTAACACTCTCTCCAATTAGCCGAGGCCCAGAAGAAACTAAATTAGAAATAAACTGGGGTCCAGGCTGTGAAAATCCACCAGAATGGATTGGTGTATATCGACACGATCCATCCATTTCTGAGGAGCCACCGGATGTATTTATTGAAACCAATAATAAAACTAATGGTAACTTTAAAACAAATTTGCAAATAGGAAAATTACATTTACCAAATGGTTGGAACCAAGATGAAGCAGCTCAAGTAACACCGAAACGGGATAATGCAAAATGTTTACCATTTTATATTGCTTCATTTATTGGACTAAAATTACAAACATTTAATTGCCTAAAAATTCAACCGAACTGGATGTCGTTACAATCACACTTATCAGATATGCCATTAAAAAACCTCTTTATACCAGGAACACATTGTTCAGGATGTTTTCATAACAAAACCAGTATTAGAAGTATTTTATTGAAAAAGTTTGGATTCGCACAAAATTTTGATATTTGGACTCAACTTGTTTTTGGAATTCGATATTTAGATATCAGCGTTGGGTATAAAAAGAAATGTTCTTACATAATTTATTTTACGACTAAAAAATGCACATTTTATCTGTTTTTAGTTACCACGAAAATAAAAATCATAATGATGCCCGAAATTTTTGGATCGTTAATGAAAGTATATTTATTACACCATTATTAACAATTTTAAAAGATATACGAAAATTTGTTATATTATCGGGTGAAATCGTTATTTTGGACTTTGGTGAATTTCCATTTGGTAAAAATTACTAATAGTAAAAAACTAAGTAGAATCTAAACCAAGTGCGAATTAATTTTGTGTTACAGGTTTTTATAACCATCCAAAACGTCACGTCGATTTATTAACACTTTTGGATAGAGAATTAGGTGATATTGCATTTTCCAGGCAAATAGTTAATGACCAAATGAAATCATATGATTTAACTTTAAACATAATGCGAAAAGAAAGCAAATTAATTTTGATAACATATAATGAACCTGATTTAGTTAAAGGTAAATATAACAATATTTTAATTTTGTGTCAATCGAGCAAACTCACTGAGCCCTGCGCTCAGGCTGTCTGGATTAAATAAAAAAAATACCTCTTTTTTAAATTGTTTGCTCTGCTTAACTCTTTCATACGTAGTCAATGTAAATTTTACATTGCATATACAATATACATACATGTATATGTACGTATATACATCTCGAAGAGAATTTTTTCTATCGAATGCATATTTTTTTTATCTTGATTTAATTAAAGTCAATTATTTAATTTAATGAAAATCAGTATGCGTAATTACAGTGTATTAAATATTTGAGTTTTATTTATGATTGTGAAGCATTATTCACGATGATCCAGTACATACATTTTTGGGCTCACAATTCGAGTTGAGTGTTGAGTTTAACCATCCTAGACACGTTTTCATATGCTTTTTAGATTGAGCGCACAAACGACACTATTTGTAAATTGTTAGTTCCATTTCATACTTGATAAAATCAGTTTAGCTGATTATGATTTCCTGAAATTTTAGTCTGCAATGAATTTAGCTATACTTGATAATAATAGCCCAAATAAATAAAAGAAAATTGTATGAATAGATTTTTTATTCTTAAATTTAACTAATTTTCCAAAATTTTTCAAAATCAAAAGGTTGTTGAGTTGACTGACTAGGGATGAACAATTGAAATTGTTGAAACCACGATTATCAATGATTTTCTTCGATTTTTTTAAAATTTGAAATTGATCAATTTCACCCATTCAGAAATACTTCATGAAATGTTATAATGGCAATACGTTGTGCATGTGATATACTTATAGGTATAGATTCAAACGTTTTTGTTTTTGAGGGCAATAAAATAAATAATAAAATTTAACATGTTTTCTGACTTTAAATTTAAACGACAAGGCATTTTTTAAACGAGAAATTTTATTAATAAAATATCATTTATTTTATATGCCATA
The DNA here is from genome assembly GCA_011634745.2 of Catotricha subobsoleta. NCBI lineage: Eukaryota > Metazoa > Arthropoda > Insecta > Diptera > Cecidomyiidae > Catotricha > Catotricha subobsoleta. Next base: position 6,403 of record JAABKK020005173.1, read on the forward strand.
ATTTATTTTATAAAAAAATTATATAAAAAGATTTCACAAAACGACCCTATGATTTAAAAAAAAAAATCTCGATTAATCGATTAATAGGTCGTAAATGCGATCATCGTCGATGATCAAATTTCAATTTCCGATTAATCGGTTTTCGATTATTACTTAAAAGTCCCATCCCTATGACTGACTGATCGTTGTAATATATGCAAAAAAAAATAATGAACAGCCAAATAAATGATTCGAAAAAAGAAGCTTGTTTAAGTTGTAATTTTATATTTATAGACGATTATGTAATAAATTTATAGATCGACCAAAATCCATACATACTGATAAAATTTAATTCTCAATCATTGACAATATTCATACATTTAGTTGCCATTAAATGTAAAATGATACATTTATGTGATCTCATACCATAATCTATATTGAATTTCATAAAATGTAAACCGATTATAAAATTCTTTAAGGCGCCAATGTAATTTAAGATTAATATTATATTATTAACTAAATACCATAAAAACGATATCTATCTTTTCATCACATATAAGTGCAAGTAATATACGTTTAGGTAAAATATACAACTACCTACTCAAAACTGATACCAAAATGCAAAGAATGTGTCATTTAAGAGCAGAAATAATTTAAATTAAATGCACGCTAGGGTGACAAAAAAAAACAATTTTCTAATTTTTAAGAGCCTGGGTGTTGAAATTTTTTACATCGTTTTATATTTATAAACAATAAAAAAAAAATTAGAAGAGGTGATGAAAAAAATTAAAACATCTTAAGAATTCATGGAGAAAATTCAAAATATGTGTACTTATATAAAAAAAAAAATATTATTTTTTAAGGTCCGTAAAAAATTATTCAATTGCAAAAATATTTTGGGAAAGTTTATTCTTTTGAGGAAACTTGACATTTCGAATATTCAGGATCTTAAAAATTCAAGTATATATATACAAAATATTGTCACCCTAATGCACACACTAATGCAGAATTGTTCGCCAGTCTATTTTTAATATAAAAGCAATCATCTTACAAGAAATTTGAATTAAATATTTAATTACAGATAGTTAATTTTTTTTTTTAATTTTCTGAATATGCGCACAGAATAAATAATATTCTATTGTATGTTATGTGTTAGAACAATGAACAAAAAACGTACGTTTTATTTAGTTTTGATGATGTGTCATTTTAATTGTTCTATTTGAGTAATTAGAATTACTTTTTATATGAGTATAAAACATAATATTGAAGTATTTTATTTAGGCACCACAAAATGTATTAATTATTTATTTATATTTATATACATTTTTTCTTTTTTAAAGAACAAAATTTAGTATGGCCATCATGGAAAAAATATTCAACGGTTCATTTAAAAAGCAATGAGTTGAAAGAATACATGAGAAAGATATTTACAAAAAAATATGAAGATAGTCCAAAAGATATGGGTTGGACATTTTTTGGTATACAAGGTGTTGACAGCTCTTATGTAAGTAAAAAAAATGATTATGAAACCAGTTTTTTATTTTTTATTGTAATATATATGGATATTATATATAATATATATATATATATATATATATACACAAACATAAAATATTCCTAAATAATACAGGCACCTGGATTACAATTACCCACCGCACGCGAACGAGCCAATAGTATTAATAAAAATATTTCAACTTGGCTAGGAGGTCCATGGAGTTTAGATGCAAATGTTGTTGCTTTAGATTTTTTCTTTGCCAGCAATCTAATAGATATTGCCATTCATACAAATCTTCATAAAGACTATGGTACAAATGAATATATAAATTTTGATATGCGAGAATAAAACTATGTAATCATAACATGAAATTATATTTAATTTAATTTTATTTATTTTTTTAAACATCTATATATATTAAGTGCCTACATAATACTTACAAAATTAAGGCTATTGAAAGAAAATTGTAATGATCAGTAAAGGTGGTCCTTATTTTTTAAGTGTTGATTTTTTTTTTATCTCACCCACTAATTCCGTTCCTTTGCCTATAAAGATGAAATCTTCGATGAAATGGGTAATTCCAACGCATATTGCTCATAACTTTTTATGCCGCGATTTAAAATAAAAATTAACGTGGTTTCTTAAAATTTAATGCCAAACATTTCTCTATAGTACATAACAAAAATATCCGATCAGTTCTTAATAATATATTTTCCACTTCATTAAAAATAAATTAAGGAGTGATCGGAAAAAATAAAAGCAATCAATGTATTTATTATGTATTATTCCTCCAGTAAAATTTTAACTGCGGAGCGGATTTCAGAATGCAAAGAAAATAAATAAATAATACCTAATCAAATTGGATTTAAAATATAACTATTAATTACAAATTTAAAAAAGCACTTGAAAAATATGAATAAATATAAAGAAAAAACTTTTAACATATTTGAAAAAATTTTGTGAAAATTTTAATTTAATAATTAATTATGTTTATGTTTTCATGATTTATTATCATTTAAATAAAATTACTATGGCATAAAAATTAAGAAGTAAATTAAGAATTAAAGTGAAGAAGTTAAAACCTTATTGATTCGAAGGAATATATATTTGTTAAATACTGTACAACTACATATTTAAATTAAAATGAATAAAATTGAAAAATGATTTCGTTATATTATTATGGTCTATAACCATTTAAGGTGTTTTAATAGATATTGTTAACCAAATTCTTTTTCGATTAAGAAATTATGGCAGCTTATTAATATTCCAATTATTCTAAATAAATATTTAAAAAAAAAACGCGTAAACTGCATTTTTGCACTAATTTCGTTCTATTAATTGCAGCAAAATATGTTAGATAATGAGGTAAACTACACAGTGCTCCTCTATATATATATATATATATACACAATAATGTGTAGCCGTAGGTATTTCGAAGTGTTATAATGTGTTAAATGTATTAAATTATTCACTATAAAACTACTTTTGTCTAGGTCGCGTTCTTTTCAAGGACGACTTCTTGTTGATTGTTAAAAGAAATATTTAAAACAACACCTAAGCTTCAAATCTACCGACTGGTATATGACTGTATAAGTGTATAGCCTGTACTTATTTATATACAAATCAATAATTTAATATGATGTTTGCTGAAATAAAAAAAAATAAATAAATAAATAAATAAATAAATATAACGAAAATAACAAAATAATTTATTATATAAATAATCAGTCAACATCAACTTTACAACTTAATACTAAATTTGTTATTTATAATATTGTTTATTATTTATTTAACATAATACATTTATCAAATTAAGTATGACTCATATAATTTTCTATGTTATAACTTGGAATAGTTTCTTGGAAATTTATTTAATAATTTGTCTGTAAGATTTTGAAAAAAAAATAAAAATATTATTATTATTTATATATTGAGTACTCTGTTTAAATAATATGAGTATAAATGGTATATAATATCTGCCTACTTACACATTAATTTGCAGCCACATTGTGCATATTGCATATTAAGTACTTATTTAATGTTTGTTGTTTTTTTTTTATGACCATGTAACTGAATATAGAAAATCTATAATTTAATAAATATTATATTAGAACCGTAATATGTAATTGCCATATGCAATTTATACGAAAACGACCACGAGACCATATTTGGAAAAATTTGCACAAATCATCTATGTGCAAGAAATACGTTATGCATGCGAGTGGGTACACTATAGCAACATAATAATTGGCTATGGAACATGAAAATATTTTCTCAATAAGTACCATACGATTTAGAAATTAATCACTTACTCTTTTGCGCATCCCCATTAACTATTCCGTTCAGTAATCCACATATATGAGATACGCAAAACGAGTATACATTTTTTAAATAGAAATGATGTCGAATGAATGAAACACAAAAATATTGCCTAAAAATAAAATTATATTATTAAAATGTGTAAATCCATCAAATAATATTAATAAAAAATCTCACGAATATTTTCATGAATTGCTTCGAAGGTAATATTGTGCAGATTGATATTATTGAATTAGTTTTCCAAACTCCAATATGTGTATAAAGTTTGTTGTTCATCATTAGCTGTATTTTTGAATTGGCTATTCCTTTGGAACTTGTATATATGTAATTATGTAAGATGAGGACTTTGATTTTCGGTATCCACAAGTTTACAATCAAATATTTAGCATTTAAATTTGAACAATAATAATATTGAAAAAATAAAAATTTTTGGGGAGAACTGGATCAAAAATGTAAATGAAAGACAAATCGATTTTTTTCCACTTTTATTTTTATTACATTTTAATTAAAAAAATATAATTATATTCATTTTTAGATATTTTATCATAAATCAATTAAACACACTACACTAATTAATTAATAATAGATAAATATTGGTTATTCGCCAAAGCAATAAAAGCAAAAATAAAAACAAACAAAAAGAATTTTAAAAAATTTAAAGAAAAGAAAAAAATTGTTTCAGTTTAATCATTATATGACGATTCTTATTATTTTATTAGGATTTTAATCAATAATTAATAGTTACGTGTAATTATGTTAAAGTGAAATAAATTACTTGCATTATTGTTACAAATTAAAATAGGTGTATAAAGTATAATTTATAAACCATTATCCAATCACGCGGGGCTTATGCATAATAAGCTTGTCGTTCGTATTTTACAAATTGACACGTATACCTGTACTAAGTGTGTACCATTTTAAACATCATCGATTTAACTTTATAAGCTGCAACTTTCTATAAATTTTGCAAAATTAAAACGAAGACGACAAAGTGGCACCATTTTGAATGACATTTAGATATTAAGTTTAAAAAACTATTATCGTTACATGAATTATTTTTATATTGTTATTGAAAATTAAAATAAGTTTTTTCTTCCTTTCGGTTATCTTTGCTGCGTGATAATGATAATATATATCCATTAACATAATTTAATATTTTCATTAAGTGCAAATTGAATTCAACGTAAAAATACAAATTATTTTCTTTTAAAAATTTCAATTCAAATTAAGATTTTTGTTTTCCATTTTGTATTATCTATTTTCCAAAAAAAAAATAGCATTATTTTCATGTTAAATCTAATTTTTCGTCTGGGAAATAAATCCAATCCCACTAAATAAAAAAAATAACAACTTTACCAGAAAATTATTACCTATTCTATATTCTTAATCTAAAAACACTTATAATTAAATTTTAAAACAAATAATAAAAAAAAGACCGAAAACAGTTTCATTAAAAAAAAAAAAAAAAAAGAAGCAAAATTATAAATGAAACATTACGGCTGTATCCTAAGTCTATCGTTTGGTGTTTTTCAAACATAATTAATAATTTTTTTCATATAGTTTTACAAATTTCCAATACATATTAATTTACAATATTTCTTAAAACACACACTTTTTGAAAAGATACATGTATACAATAAAATATAATCAACAATATAATCAATTTTTTCTTTATTATTATTATTTCATTAAGTGTTTAAAATTTCCAATTTTATTTCAATAAAATTCATCATTTTTATTTATCAATTGTTTTATATATGGGGATTGTGCCTGACAAATAAATGCATATATATAATTGGCAAAAAAAAAAAAATCTTCGAGATTTATTTGAGTCTTTATTTATGTTATGCCTTTAAAGCATGTGACTATGAATTATCAAACATAATTTTAAATTATTTGAAAATTTAACGAGATGCTCTATCGGTTTTATGGTTTGACATTGTCTCAATTCTAGACAAATTGTAGATTTACAAAAAAAAAAAAATATACAAAAAATACAAAATACAAAAAACAAAAAACAAATAATAACAAAAACAAAAACAAAATCTTAATTTAAATTTAATTGAAAATTTTGGTTTTTGTTCTTATTAATACTTTATGGTATTAAAAATAAAATAATATAAATTTTCATAAATACTTTTTTAAATTTTATATATTTTGTTTTGTTATATAATAATTTCTTTTACGAATATTATGTTTAAAGAAATATCATTAAATTAAAAATTATGGTTCTTAAACTATAAATATTCGTAAAATTATAAGCGTTGAAAAAAAAGGAGAAAAGAAAAAAAATATCGCAGATAATTTAAATCAATTTATATTCGAAAAAGCTTGATTCCATTTTGTTTTAAAACTTTTTACATATTTATTAGATGATATTTTTATAGAATAAAGTATTCGTCTAGTGAGATCTATATTTATTTCCAATGTACATCTCTTAAATTTCTAATTGTTTTTTATATTTTTATTTTTATTTTATTTTATTTTTTATTAAATTGGTTGTTACTTTTTATTCAAGTTTATATAATGAAACTTATGTTCTTCTTATTTTTTTTCTTTTTTTACATATATATTTATGAATTTATTGCAATAATATGGATCACTGAATATCAGCAAACATTGTCTTCTAACCAATAACTAAATAAAAAAAAAAACAAAAATCCCATTCACAGGAAATGAAAATATTTAGTTTTTTCTTTTCTTTTCTAATCATATTTAGTTTCAGTAAACTGAATAACTACTTAATAAAATCACTATGTTCATATGATTTACGAATTATTTTTTTGTCGATAGAAATGAAAGTTTTATTAATTTTGCTCTGTTGTTAAATTGTTTCTGTGGTCACTCAATAAAAATGTGGTTCAAATTGACAAGAAATTGATTGAGTGACCACACAACGCAATGCAAATAATATAATTTATTAAAACAATTGTTTATGAGCTCAATTTTATTGTTGTTCAATCGACCAGCATTGCTCACATAATAAAAACATGGTACTTGTTTTAAGAAAAAAACACTCTCATCACTTTTTCGAATGGTTTTCGACACAACGGACATTTGGTTACCGATGATGCGCATTTTGTACAAGCTACAACATGACCGCATGGGAAAAATGCTGTATTGTATTCACTGGAATAACATATTTTACATAATCTTGAATCACATAGTTTATTATCTTGATGTTGATCATCTTTTTCTGCTAGCAATTGTTCAACTTGTGCTGATGCAGACGATGTAGATGATGCTGATGACGACGAACCAGATTTTACTGATTCCTGTGATGAGGACGCACTCGCATTTTTTTCTTCTTCAATTTTACTTTGATTTGCTTTAACAGCGTCAATATATTCTTGACCTTTAACCAGTTTTAAATATTCACATTTACTAAACCATAATGCATGTTGCTCCCATGGTTCATCATGCTCATCCCAGTCGCGTAAACCACCTCCACAACTAAAACATATAACACGGTCACCCTTTTGTGTATAAAAGAAACCGGCATCACTAAGCTGTTTGGGTTTTTGTTTTAATGTCTTTGGCCAATCTTCAAAAGAACGTAAGCGGGCCGATTCAATAGCGTATTCAGGATGATCAGGATGTTTAAGCGTTTGGGTTTCCCTTTCTACGGTTGGTGTTGTTGCGGTTGATGTTGATGATGTTGTTGGCGGTGACGATAATGAAAATGAACTTTCAGCAAAAGCACCAGGTCTTACATCAATGCCACATGGTCCACAAACATCATAACTCATGGGTGGTAGAAGTTGATCCAATTCTGCAATAGGTTCTGTAGGAACATTGGTCGTTTCGCGTCTTTTTAACAATGGACAGTTCGGTGACCATCTTGTATGCTCTGTAACTTCATTATCTTCTGATTCCCAATGACCAATTTCAACTTTGCAGAAAAAACATTTAACTTGATCTAATGGTCCAATAAAATAAAATCCTGTTTTTGCAAGTATTCTAGTGTCTAGATATGTGTGAGGCCATTTATGTTCAAATGTTTTTAGGCGAGCATCTTCACGACACATTTCGTTCGTCATGGAGGAAACTACGCTTGTTGGTGCTGCTGTTGCAGTCGGCAGAGCAGGACTATCTTTCAGTGTTACCGTTTCGCTTGTTCGATTATCAACTTCATCCTTACCACAAAATATGTCGACATAAAATATATTAGGAAGTAATGTCTTCATTGTCGTTTTCGCCTTCGTTACGATTGACGATTTTATAATAGAAATGAAGATCAGTGAAGTGAATATCTGAAGTTTGCTTAATCTGAAAATAAAAAAAATAAAAATTCTTAAAATGTTTTTTTCGAAAAACAAATCAATATAAAATCAATAATAACTTTTCTATTAAAATCATTTTTATATAGTTCGTTTCATTGTCAGCCATGATTTCTTGAAAATTAATAAAATAATTAACATGTGTGTGTCATGAATGTCGTGACAAAGATAACAATATATATATTTATATATATTTTTGTTTTCAAAAAAATGTAAATAAATAATATGTGTCGGTGTTGTTTGTTCAAAAGTCACTCGCGATAATAATAATTATTTTGAGTTGAGATATTTCTTTACAATTAAATTTTTATTTAAAGAAAAAAAGACGCATTCTGCTTAACAAAAGCAACGCCCGAATGAACTTTCTGATTCCACTCGTGTACGATTTACAAAACAAATTCAAGTTATGGAAATGTACTAAAAAGAAGACATTTCAAATATTTTCCTTACATGAATTGAATACAATTGATAATGATTTCATTATATAAATAGGTGTTCACTGATAAAATAAGTAGGCACTTAATTGATAAAAATTAAATTAAAAAAATAAATAAACAGTAAATTGTTTATTGTCTAAAGCTACTTCCTTTTAACTGGAAATGGACGTCATAGAAAAATACTAATAGATCGTATCAGAACTTTTCCTATGGCTGCGCTGTTACTAGAGATACCAAAAAAATAAACAAAATCAGTATACAAAAATACATGTATTTGGAATCTATGTCCACTTGTCCACGATCTATTATCATTTTTTTTTTTCTTTAAGAAAAGATTAAACCGATAATTTGATTGAAAAAGATTAGGATGGAAAAAAAATTATTTGAAAATCTTTTCACAAGCTATCTATCCATGAGGGAGCATTTGTATAAATTATTTGAAATTTTTATTGACATAAAACAATAAAAATTGTCTGTTGAGTTTCATCCTTGTTTTGTGTTGTTATAATAAAGTCTTGAGTGTAGAATTGGGGCGGAATTTCAATAACTCGATATGGCGCTGTAACTTATAAATATGATAAGATAGCAAAATGTCTGTTTAAAATTGAAAACAATAAAAGAAAAATGTTCAATGCAGTGACGAACTTTATTTCAAAAAAATTACCGCGCGTGCTTTGAAAATATAAAGCAAACAGTTGAAAAAATAATACAACAGCTCTAGGGAAAAAAAATCAATTTTCCTACTTAAAACTATTTGAAATAAACACAATACGAAGTGTTAAAAAATTTGGAACATCATTAGGATTAGCCAATGAAATAAAAGAAAAGTACAACAACCATATGATCATCCATATACGAATAAAACGGAAAGAGGCAGCTGTTTGATATAATATCTGCTTTCTTACTGATGAACCAAAAATTACAATTTTTAGGGCAAATGGCAGATGTTTTACGGTAAGATAATAATAGAATAGGTTTATTTCATCCACATAGCACATGTCAATTTTTTTTTTATTCTTCTTTATTTCTTTATTTCACTTAAATTTGTGGAAAAAAAAATGGAAACACCTGCTCATGACGACTACACCTCTTAATAACAATACACACTAAACTATTTTTAAACTTATACGCATTTCGATTATATTGTCACGTGCACAATTTCATACCTAAGTACGCAATAGTATATAGGTAAACAAATCTATTGTGAAAATATCCAATTTTAAATTGTAAATGTAATTGATGGAGATTTTAGATCAAGACTCAATTAAGTACTTAAAATGCACAAAAAAAAAAACCAATGTTTTCGTTTTATTTCTTTTTTCTTTTTTTTTTCTCTTTTTGTGAACTATTCCACGGAAAATAAGAAGCACAACTGCATATTGAATAAATTCAGACGTCGAATTTAAAGCCAAAAATTATAGTGACCTCGTTCAAATAGATAAGATTATTAATAATAATAATGTAAATACAGCAATTCGGTGGTTTATTATATAACAAATTATTATTAATTCAATCTATAAAATAGTTCTGAATGCATTTCCGTGTTATTATTACCATTAAATTTAATGCATTAATTAATTAATTAATATAAAGCTTTGTGGAAATTTCCGTTAGGCACAATTTTAAAAGGACTAAATTTTTTAATTTTGTGAAAATTATGTTGGTGGATATAATTAGCTAACTATAACTATTATTTGGTATTATTATTACCAAATATAAATAATTGAAACAATAACAAACATTGATTAGAATGTACTTAAATAACATTTAATCTATATGATTTTATTAAATTGAATATCAATTAATTGTACGATATACCTTCGACGATATTAATATTTGATTTATAAACTTATTATAAATGTTCTCATAAATATGTCTGGTCTATTAATTAATAAGACATCATAAATACTAAAATTTATTCAACTGAAAAGTTAATTGCGTTTTAAAAAATTGTTATTTCGCTTGTTATTCGATTGTGCAAAATGTTTTGTTGATGATTTCATAAAAATATGGTTGATGTGTATTTTAACAAAATTTAACATCAATTTTTTTATTGCTGTATTCAAAGAGACCAGAAATAAAATAAATACCTAATTCCTAATAAGAATGGTATTTTGTTACACCCTCTGCTCTTCAGAAAAACAAAGTAATAAATTTAAAAAAAATCAATATTACCGTATGCAACTTGCATGCATGTCAAAGTGGTCATCACAATATCCTTGTACAAGGATGTTTATTTATTTATTTGTAACGTCGCAGTAAAGTCTGGAAAAATAAATACTGTTTTTCTTTAATATATTTTTCAATTTCTCAGATATTTTTACTGTAAGTTGTAACTTACATAAAAAAGATATTTCTAGAAAATTTCGTGAATTTTATTTTCAACCACTATTTCTATTATGATACTTATTCCAACGAATTTTGATTGATTTTTCACCATAGTTTTGTTGTTGTTCTTAAGAACATTTATAAAATTGAAAATAGCATGAAATTATTTTCCGGTTTAATTTAAAAAAAAAATTCAAACCTAACGCAAACTTTATAGGTAATTTGAAATTACTTTTAAAGTGGCCAAACAAGTAATTGGATGTATAAAAAAAGCCAAGCTAATCACAAAAACACAACCGCAAATTTCCTATGAAACTACACAAAAATGAATTTTACAGTATAATTAAATTAAATATCTGTACTTACAAGTCACAATAGCGATAAATAAAAATAAAACTTGTTGTAATTATCAATAATAATTTTGTTTATTACTTTCTGTATTATGAGAAATGAATGCGTCCAATTTTTTAAACAAAATAAATAGAATTACAAAATAAATATTTTGTTTTTTTTTTGTCTTAATTATTTTTATGAACAAATTGTACTTTTAAGTAGCAAAGAGGCTAATACTCCAGTTTATAAGCAATAAGCCATCTCTTTAAAGGCAACTATAAACAACAACTAAACACTTTTTATAAAAATCTATAGAATTGTACTTCAACAAACCAACATTCCAACCATAATAAGAAGAAATAATAAAAAAAAAAAAAACTCTTAATAATATAATGAATGTTGTATTGTATATAGAAGAGAAGGTAGAGTGGTAAAGTATACAAATGCTGAACGGGTCATGATGTTCATAATGGTCTGGTTTTCCATCTTTATTCATAGACTTTGCACGAAAAGAGACAGCACGACCATTGGAATGTGCGCAGCAAGACTATAAAGACTAAAAGTTTCCCATGTAAAATGTTATTGGACTTTGTTAAATGTATTTTGTATTGAATAGAAATTGAATAGCTGTACCAAGTTTGAAAATATTTCTCATTATTTTTAGTTTTTTTTTTAAGTTTTTTTTTTCTTCTCTTTTTTGATGGAACTGGTAGGTATAAAAGATAATATGGTTTGGTTTTGAATTGCTTAGGAATGTAGATTGTAGGTACACGAAATTAACTTAATTTCGTTGAACACAGTTGGATTTGTTCGAGTTGTTGTTGTTGAAAGCATTATTTATTTATTTTTTATTTAAATTTTTTTTTTCCTTTTTTGTGTATCCAACTTTGTGAGAAAATGATTAAAGATATTATTTTGAACCAAAAATATTTAAACCTCATTTTATGTTTTTAAAAAAAAAATATATAGTTTTATTTAATGTAATATGCTTATAAGTAAATAATTTTCTTTATTACTATTACTTTATTACTGACTAAATCGTATCGCTTAAGGAAATCCACAATGTGTGTATTTGAGACCGTTTTCAAAAATACTGACCACGGAATTTTCTTCATCAAATTCAAAAATTCAAATTAAGCATTTGTATTTATGTCAATTTCATTAATTACATAGTTATTAATAAACTAACCAAGATAAGAAAAATAAAATATTATTAAAATATTTTGATAATATTCGGAATTTAGAGAGACAAATTGTCTTATTGAAAAACCCCTCCAGCCAAATTCTTTCTAACTGCTTTGAACAATATCAATAGGTAAATAATAAATTCTTTATTATAAGAATATATACCGACGAAAATGAAAGAAAAGAAACATAAGCCAACTATAATTATATATAAGTGAAGCAAAGTAAATTTAAGGTTGATTTCTGTATAAAAGAAGAGAAAAGAAAAAAACATATGCATAGCATACTCAGCTACATTCAAGATGTATGAACTTTGGAAGATTACATTTTGTATAAACATAATGTATATGCAACCACATATTTTAAATTTTGATTAGAGTGCAAAAAGTGGCAACGTATGAATTGAAAAACACAATAAATAAATTTGACTTTCAGTTGATGCTTTATAAACAAATATGACTATTATATTGAATATTGATTTAAGAATTGAATATGTAACTAAAAATACTTTATCTGAATCAATTATAATAATCAAGTATTTATCATATGCTATACTATTAATTTTTCTTTCTCTCTTTTTGTATATTGTGCATATCAATTTCAACAAAAAAAAAAAAAAACAAATAAAACAAAACATAAAAATACCAATAAAGATAAAGAAACATTAATATGTATCTTCAAAAAGCCCGCAATATAACTAACTATCCATTTTATGTGCTATATGTCTAAGTCTATGCAGTATTTGACTCGCCTAGATGTCGAAAAATACATAAACAAAAGCATGATATTTCATTAAGATTAAAATTTTATAATAATCGTAGGGTACTATGTTTTATGTTCTTGATGATTTTATGTATATTTTTTCTTCATTTACCACCATCGAAAACATATTCATAATATTGTATTGTATAATGTTTATGTAATGTATAATATTATATATATAAATACACAATGAATGAAACATAAGAGGCCTTCGTTTTTGGTCCCGCATAGCCCGTCTATCGTCTTGTGAGAAAGTTAGCTCTGGGAATGGAATGCAGTCAAGCAATATAAATAAAAAAAAAATGTTTTCTTTGTACATAACAGAGGAAAAAAATAGGGTGATTATTTCATTAGAAATAGGTTTTTAGCTTTTCTTTTAAATATTTGTGTTAAGTTAACATAACTTAAAATCGTCATTTTTTTTTGTTCATTTCTCAGTTTAACCTTATTGGTAAAATATTCAAATTGCAATATGATAAATTGAATGATTTAAAATCCGATTACACAAGTTTATTTTTAAAACTTATTGAATTGATTGGAGTTTTGATATTTGTATTTGTTTTTGTTTTTGTTTTTTTAGCTTATCTCTTCAAAATGAAAAATATGGTATAAATTTAATAACCAAATAGGAGTAGTCGATATAAACATTGGTGGATCTTTCATTTTACGAATTAGAAACTACTACATCATGAGAGCAGCTGTTGGTGCAACTACAATTACATATAAGTGTTAGAAAAAAACATGTTTATCATAGTTAAATGCGCAAATCAAATTCAATCATTGAATAGACATCACACCGCTCTTTGTAAAACCATGCAAACGAAAAATCGATAATTTAAAACATAGACTTTTGTGACATATTGTCCTGAAGTATAAACAAACAAAGTTCATTTGTGAATAATATTTATCGAATAAAAATAAACTATACAAAATTACAACATTGTATTCTATCGCAATACAATACTATTACTAAACAACCTCGAATTTATAATGACTCGCCAAAAATGGTTTTGTTTCGTTTATTTAATGATACATACTTAATTATATTAATTAAAAGTAAAAATAGACAAGCTAGCACTATATTCATTTTAGGTACAATTTTTTTTTATTTTTTTGTTAGCGTAAGTTCTGTTTTTTTTTTATGTGAATTATTCAATAAACTATTACTTATTACTTAAGTATAGCCACAGAGAAACGGTCATAATAACTATTGGAAAAAACCATAAATTTGTAAAAATGGCTTCCACAACATGTATTTCTATATTTATACACAAACTGTACACACCCTGTGCGAACAGAAAGAAGAATAGGAAAAAAATATAATGTAAAAAAAACACAGATTCGCATGATTTACATCGCTTCTTCTTAGAATTCAAGTAGTAGATAAGCGTAACGTGTCAAAATAGTATTCATTCTCACTTAAATTGAATTGAAATAAATAAATAATTTCAATTGAAATAAAATTTTCAAAACAAAACTGAAAACCAAATTTTATAAAACATCTGCTTTCAACATTATAAAGTATTGATTTATTCAATGAAAAATATGGCTGCCAACACTCACATATTCACATTTTAGTTAAATATTATGGGGGAACTTTTTCTTCTATTTTAATTTGCTCCTCGCATACAAATTGCAAATAACAATAAAATAATTAAAAAAAATTCAACCGTATTTACCTTAATTTTATTTGTTGCAAATCGTTTTCATTACAGAAAAATTTCACTGCACAATTAATTTAAATGAAAATAGGCCAATTTATTTTTAAAATTAGAAATATGATTTTTCAAAAAACAGCTACGTGAGAAATTTTGTACGTCCGTTTCACACACCACACAGAATAAACATTCATTTCTGAACGAACAACGAAGCAAGTTTGTATAAAATTTTACGATATCTTCAACACATGCGCAACTTTTTAGTATTATTACCAACGTCGCGCCATACGGCAAATACGGGCTTTCATATTTTTCAATGTTTATTATCTTTATATATTTTAATGCTTAAGTATACCAATGTAGGATGGTTGGATTATGTGAAGTGTATTTGTATATAATATATATTTTGAGTCTACATAAAGCAAATACTGTATGTAGTTAGTTGGGTTAGGCATAATAACATTTTTTCCTAACAGTGGCGTAGAACATTCTTTAGTGTACAAAACAATAACAATAGACAATTATTGTATTTTTTACGCAGATTCAATAATGACATCATTCTCTAAATAAATTGATGTGTGGTTTAGATAGTTTTTTTTTTTAATTATTTTCTGGTATGAATGTGTGTATTTGTTTATATTTTATTTCGACATAAATTTATTTAGAAATAATTTTACGACATTCTAATGATCCTTAATATTTTTTTTGAATCTGTTTTTTTTAAATATATATTTGTGGTGCTTTTTTACAATCAAAATTTAAGAAGTAAAAATAAGAAATAAGAAATAACAAGAACGACACATGTAAAATTCCTTATTTGTTATTTCTTCTTATTTTTTTGTTCAGGGGGGGCGTAAATTTTTAAATTTGAAAAAGTAAGATAGGATAATTTTTTTCCATTGACGATTGCAAAACCCACTTAAAAGAAAAAGATAAAGTCAATCTTATTCACTGTTTATATCATAATTTTAGCAGAGTAGCTGTGTCTATATCGTACAATCACTACAAATTGAATAGGAGAAATTAACTAGAAACAAAAACTGTTATTTTGGACATTTTTGTATTTCTACCGGTTAACCATTACCATAAAAAAGAAATTCTACCGGTAGTACTGGTATTTTTTTTATATGCATTTGACTTTTACCGATTAATAAAACGGTCTGGCGGAACTATCGGATTAAAGTATACCTCACTGATTAACCGGTAGAAATACAAAAATGTTCTTTGCTTTCATCATATTCATAATCATTATAAAAAGTTGATATTTACTACTTTTGACAGATTTTGTATGCTATCAATTTTTTATGATAAGTTTGTATTACCTCTATTAAAGACACAGGTGGTTAAGGTTATGGCCATTTTCATTAAACAGCCAAAAAGTTAAGACCCAAATGAAACGTTATTATAATCTGGCCACACATAATGATCAAAAATAAAATAAGTACGTTTTTTTTTCTATTTTCGGTCGGTGGAAAATTTCCATCTGTGTGACCATCACTATACACACATACACAAACACTTTTGGTCAATATTTTATGGAATAATATTCGATCGTCTTAGACCCCTTTCACATGATTGCAACTTTAAATTGCAACTTTAAAAAAAACTCTGCAACATTAAATCAAGTGCTCTGATTTGTTTATTTGAGTCACGTGTACACAAACAAAATTGCAGCAACTTTGACAAAAATTCTGCAACTTTAACAAAAAACGCTGCAACTTTAAAATATTGCAAAAAAAACTGGTATAATTATTTTCACACAAACTGGTTGTCTCTTTTTCTCACATCGCTTTTAGATGCCCTTGCAACCATATTTTTAAAAATTGCAATTTAAAGTTGCAATCATGTGAAAGGGGTCTTACGTAGTTGATCGGCAACTTATTTTAAAATAGAGTTGTTAAGTATGCCCGACATCTGGCGATCGCATACATTTTTTGTTATCTCAGTTGAAATGTAATTCATTTTTTTACAAGTACGAGTATATTCGTATTATGAAAAAAAGTCAAATAAAAGCAAATCTCAGAGGTATTTAACAACTCTATACTTTCAAATTTAAAAAAAAGAATAATTTAGATAAAACATTGAATAATAGAAAAAGAGAAATTATTTTATAAACATAAAAATTTAGGGTGATAATTTTAAACACAAATAATTAAAAATCCACAGATTCTGTGAAGATCAATCACTGATTTTTACGAACTATTCGTTCCATTTTGAGTAACGTTTTAATATTGATGTATTGAATCAACTTAATAAAAAAAAAACCATAAATTCATGGAAAATAAAATTATTTTTCAAAAAAATCCGTTGATTTTTTTATCCATGTCTAAAATTACCACCCTTAATGTTCACAATTATTGTCATAAAAAGTTTTTATATAGTTTTTTTTTTTAAATTTTACTACGCATAATTGTAGACTGGAATTTTATCTATGAAATTGTTAACACTTAATTAGCCATTCTTACTCAACAAATAAGCAATTTTGAAAAATAGACACTCTTTGTTAATACATTACCTACTTTTCTGGCCGTCTAAATGGAAGCAATCGCAGATTCCCTGAACTCAAATTTGAATATTTATGGTAATAGTTCCCAATTATATTCAACTGGCTATTTCAAAGTTATAACACAGATGTAAAACAGAATATTCCACATGGAAAAAGCCACGAGCGTCACATGTTTATTTTTAAAAAGAAATTATTTAGTCATTGTACGCTACTGATTTCCTCTTTTCATTTATAACGATTACTTATAATCACATCCGGCAAGGGGACTGAATACTCTACTACAATAATACACCAAACATATATTATATATCACTCATAATACTCACACATTCAATTTTTACCATTTCATACAACTTCATTTACATTTTGCTGTTTTTGTAATATGTATTTTTTTTTTCGTTTTTTTAATTACATTTATTAAATTCTCCATACATAATTCAATTCTCTATATATGCCCATATGCACGTTCAAAATAAATAAATAAATTAAAATTCCTAAAATCTATCTGACTACACTCTATAATATAAATAAATAATTATTACACGTTAAACATACACCGCAATGTAATTCAAATGACCTTTAGAAATATGCAGATACTTTTAAATACTGAAAATGCAATAAGGTACATATCGTACAAGACTGATTTCATTAGAAAATATATAATTGTCTATTGGTATTTATTTAGTACCTACTTATATTGTAAGTTACATTTTATTATAGTATTTAAATGATATAGGCACACATTTACAAATAAAACTCACATCTTAACTAAAAAAAATTACGTAATTATATCAATAAATTTATGAGAATGAACCTATATTTATTATTGATATCAAATTTAAATTTTCATGTCATAAACTACAATTGCAATTAAATAATGCTTATACAAATTTAAGAAGAAAAAAAAAGAAGTAAAATGAATATTATAAAAACATATTACTTACGTCATTCGAACATTTTTACTAGAATTGGATTAGAATAAGAATATTATTAATGAATAATATTCTTATTATAGAATGAATGACGAGATGTTATAAAAGAACTCATTCAAGAAATTAAAGTTTATCACTTTAAATCTACTCCAATATTTTTTATACTAAATACATACTTATAAGAAAAATATTATTGTTTTGTTTTGTTTTTTTTTTTAATTTATTATTTATATTATATTATTAGTAAGTAGAACGAATGAGAGCAATATTTGTAAAACATAATAATATCATTTGTTATTAAGAAAATCAAAATCTGGTTCTATCATCAAATTTTTGTAAATATAAATGTAAATATAATGTTCTGTGTGAGAGCTTAAAAGATCTAATTCAATTAATATAATTGATTAATTGCACTAAGACAATATTCTGTTTTGGTGAAATTGTGAATAATAGTCAATAAAATTGGTTTCAATGTGAAGTAAATTAAATGGTAAAAAAAAATCTTTTCTGCAATTCTTCAACATAAATTTACAAATTTAAGTTGAAATGAAATCTTAAATATCAATAATGTTAAACAAAACATAAGAAAAGAATACCAAAAGAAAAAACAAAACAAAACAAAACATTACGTAATACGTAGTTTATTTTGTAAGCGGTAAAGAAAATCATTATTATTATTTACTTAGTAGAAAAAAGTGGGCGGTTTTTATAAAGAATGAAAATCTAGCTATGGCATTGTATTTAATATTATAAGAACTCTGAAAACTACATACCATATTTCAACATATAATATAACTAAATGTTTTTCGTTTAGTCACAATGAGATTTTGAACACCACTATTTTAAACACAAAACTTAATATTTTTTTTTTATGTTTTTCCTGTTTTTCAAATTATTTTCCGATAATAAATAACAATATAAATATTTTCTGGTAGTCACTTATTCAAACAGAACAATACTGAATTGATGTGAAGCCTGTGAATTGCGTTTTAGCCACAATTCTTTAACGTTATCTTATATACTATATAACATATTTATATATAAGTAACAATTTTCCATGCAATAGAAATGCCTATGTAAATAATACATCGTAGATTTCATAGGTAAATTGTGAACTATGATGTAAAGGTACACTTTGTGAGGTACGTGTATTGTATATACTATACCTATATATCAATTGGAAATATATATAATATATAATATATATAGTGGACCGCGTTGAGAGATATTCATTGAAATGAGATTCGATATTATATTTCTCCCTTGAATCCGGTAGGTACTCTTTTTGATGTTTGACGTGAAAATTGTCATAAAAATATAAGCACATGGTAAGTAGGTAGGTAAATATCATTTATTATGGATTTATCCATTTTCAATTTTTTATTTTTTTTTAAAATTGTTATTATTGTTTTTTTGAAAAATATAATACTACGCAGAATATTTATTTGTTATATTTATAAATTCATAGTTAAACGTTCCGCTCTTGTTATATAAAACTATGTAATATTATATTTGCTTGCAAGGTTTCGAATTATATTTAATTGAATTCTTTCCTATAAACTGAAAGACGTAATTTGCATGTGATCTTGAAGGTAGTAAAAATGAAATAATAAAAAGAAAATTTATTAATATTTCAGTTCAATTGTATTTGTGTAACTACAATTGGATTGGTTATAATATTAATTAAATATTGATTTAAGTTATGATTTCGCAAAAAAAAAAAATTATTAACTATGATCTAAGCAAGTAACTTATATTTTTAAAACAAACCGAAGATAATTTTATTTATGTTGATATGCGAATTTCATCATATTTCAGCATCGTGATCTAATTTTTATGTTTACAATGTATTTAATCGTACAAAGAGCCCATTTTCTTAGATTTGGAATTATGAATCATTTTATGCGTCAGTAATGCTGACACTAAAAAATAGAGCATAATATTTTAATACATACAATATTTTATATATCCACTATATGTCCTAAATGTGATTGATGGACAGGGTTGACGGACAAAACTATTTTTTACAATTGGCCGGTTAAAACCGGACAATTGATCAAAAACTGGTTTTTACCA